>JAWZYV010018652.1:0-27350 GCA_038373885.1 Cheiracanthium punctorium
TACAATATTTCGTAAGCTGTAGAATATGCATCACATTTATTTTTCTATAAATAGGCTACAATCATAAAAATTTAAACATTGGGTTAGCAGACGAAATACACAAAGATGACAGATAAAATGACATAGTCAATTAATATCATTTTAATATGGCAATAATGAAACTAAAAATTAGGGGGGGTTCAGAGGAGTCTCCCCTGAACCCCCCTAATATATATATTAATCTAATCCTTTAATATATATTAAAACGGTATTAAACTGACTATATCATTTTATCTCTCACCCCTTTTTCTTCTTCTTTTCTTCTCCCTTTACATTTATTTTATCGACTGGAAGTAGGAGGGTTTCCAGATCTTTCTTTGCAATTGCAAACGTGGGTCGATGATGACTGAAGTAACTTATATAATTTTTAGTATCTATCTTAACACACCAAAAATTTTGCTTTTCGTTATTTGATATTGCTGAGAGAGCTTTAGACGAGTAAGGCTGCTGTATTTCGCCTGGTAACCCTATTGGCGAGTCATCCAGAGCGGATAAGAATCCCAGGCTGTTAGACTTATGTTTAAAACTATTATTTTTTCCACTTTCACATTCGCTATAGCCCAGTGCCCAATGCGTTTACACCTTTTACAAGTTTTCTTGATGCATCCTTAATTTTATGAGTCAGCTGGCCTGAATATTTCCCATAATTTTTATTTTTAGGTGCAGGTTTTCTAGGAGCAGCCACGAAAGCACCTGAGTCTTCCGCATGTCTATCATCGTTACGCCTGGCATTGAATTCTTCCACTACTTTCACTGATTCTGATATTTCTGGCTTCGGAATCTCATCTCTTGATTCCATAGTAGATCCGAAATTGTCGAAAGTAGAAGGGAGGCTATATAACAGCATTACAGTCAGCGAGTCGTCGTCTATTTTAATATCCATTTCTGAAAGTCTGTTCAATATGTCGAAGAATATTCTCAAATGGTCATGAATTACATCTGATGAAGTGTCACAATTTTTTATTTGTTTAAGTTCAAATGGTGATATATATAGAATTATCTGCTTTTGCGTTTTCGTCCATTTCGACCCACGTATCGAAATCTTTTTTCGATTTTTCGTCATTTTCCAAAACTTCAGGTTTAGGCTTTGAACCTGATGCATAAATCCGGCCAATATTCTTTATTAAAAGCGCTTTCATTTGCCTTTTACATGTTTCGTAATTATCTTTATCCAGTGTTTCAATTCGCCAAGTTCCAGTCGCCATTTTGAGGATGAATGATGCAGTCTTGAAACGAACGTTATAAATCATCAAATAAATAAATTAATCAATCTGGTGTTCATAACCTTTTACAAATGTTAGCAGAGTTATGGCACAAACATAGTAAGCGTGGGATTTTAACATAACATTTACTTCATTATATTAGAACGGAAAAAACAGTCACATCACATAACAAGCTAACATCAAGAAGGAAAAAAGTATAGAAGAAGTAAAAAGAATGCGTGCGTGAGCACAGTTACAGTTAAGTAGAAAAATGTTTATAGAGTGATACAGAATTCAGGAAGATAAGACATTGCACAGTATACAAGATGTCCACTGAAGTACTTTAACCGTCTTAATTGCCGAATGGCTGCAGCTGTAGTCATAAAAGTGGGTTCTAGGTGCAGAAAAGTGGGTATGCGATACTAGAGACAGTTTACAGCAGTCTCATCTAGTAGCGCAAAAGACATTTTACTATGCCTAGACTCGATTTTTATTACTACATAGCTGTAGCAGCTTGACAATTAAGAAGAGGCTACTGCCGGGTCATTTAAAACTCAAAACCATACAGGTTAAAAGGACCGGTGGGATGAATCCTACTATACAGTTACACTGATGCCTGACTCATTCTGTAATCCCGGCCAACTCATCCAAGATATAAAACTTTTACCACCATTATTCCAAAAAGGCCAAAAAGTTAAGTACGAAAAAACCAATAACATCGACACCGTTTGTACGACGGTGTTATGACAGCGTTAGTATGAAGATCCGCTTGAAATTTTTCATAATTTTGTATAAAATTATAGAAAACAATTTGCGCTACTTTAAAAACCTGAAAATCTACCCGTTTCCTCATTTTAAAGCGATTTTTTTCCTATTTTCAGATCTATTTTATTTCAGAGAGTAAAATAAGTTAATCACATTTGCGTGACAAAATTAGCTATTTAAATAAAGAATGACGTCATATTTGAAGTCACGTTCATCAAGCTTTAAAGAAAAGTCAGTTCGATAATTCAGAAGTTTTTTCAGATAGTTTAATTTTTTTTAAATTAAAATAATCGTTTGCTTGAAGCACTGATATAAGAGGCGCTACACAAAATGAAATACGTTCGAATACGAAAACTTACCCCGCGTTTCCAGAAGTGCATGAAATTCGATTTTGGTCTACAATAAAAATTGAATACGAAGTTATTTATTTTAGGTGGACGAAGATCAAATAATTGCATGTACACATGCTTTCATCAATTTTTTTTTTCTAGCGCCCGTTGTAATTGCCTTCACAAAGGGCTTTCTCTTCTGGTAATGAATACTTAAGCAAAGGGAGTTAACCGACTTTAGTGGGCACGCTGTACCATAGTTTGGATAGTTGTATTTTTTATTCTCTAATAGTGTAATTAATTTTTTGTCTGTTTAGTAGATACTCTTACCATTCAACACAACTTCTCAACAAAGTATTGCACAATGTATATGCTCTCTAGTTTATACTTCTAATTGTTTATTTGTTCCACCATGGCCGAGCGTATAAGACATTGAACAGGGTAGACGGCTGAAGTATGAAGGTCCCGCGTTTGAGCCTGTCACGTGGCTGCCGATCTAGCGGTATGCAGTTTTGGACGGTTTTCTCCATATGTAGCTCGAATACGCGTTACAACCCCATAAAATGTCCTCCGAAGAAAGTACCCCTCTATGTATGCAGATGCTCTTCGTGTAGGCTTGCCATATCACAAAACTAATTGTCTATTCTCTATTAAAATTTTTCGCTTCAGCTGCTACTCATTCTATGTTAAGCTAATTAACTTACTTCCGCTTAAATTATTCTGTCCTGCGACACTAAAGCCCTCATATTTTCTCGGGAAATGTAGGTCGTCCTAAAAGTTAAAGGGAACTTTCCTGCGGCGGACACATTTCATTTATTAACACAGCTTGAAAATTTTAGACTTCCGTAAGGAAATCGCCACTGAACTGATACACAATGCTTACACCCACGTGGATAAAAAAAACTTTCTTCTTTTCTCAACCAGACTAAAATATTCTCCACCTATCGGCAGCGAACGTCAAAAAATATCATTTACCGAGAGGGAAGATAAATGATTAATGCAGAGAGCCCAAGAAGTTTCACTTTTATCGCTCCAGCATCAAAACCCACGTGGTGGCTCAACTGATAGCTTTATAAGTGAGCATTTCGGCGAAGTTTTGCTGACAATAACAGAGATCCAGCTGCGTGAAATATTGCCAAAAGAGCATTACATATATATTAGTTTTAGTACATTGTGCGCCTACGGGCGTAAGTGGATTCTGTGTAGTTCCCCTGGTCACATATTTCATTTCACAAATGCGTTTCGTTTATGAGAATGTGTTTATTGAAATCAAGACTTCACTTTTCAATTGTATGGACATTAGATCTTTATTGTATGACACACGGGAAAAAGTAAATGGTGTTGCAAATACTACTTCCAAATTTAAATTTAAAAATAAGTTATCAATGTATTTAAACTCAATACATTTATTATTGTATTTAAAAAGCGAGGTAGTTTTTTCAACATAAATTTATACATATATTGTATGTATATTTATCTATTGTAATTGTATAAGTTGTTTCAATAATTTAAATTTCGGTGCGAATAACGGGTAATTTATCTATTAAATAAATAAACAAATTATATGCAGTGACTTTCTCTTTCTTAGAAATTATTCTTTTCTGAGATAAGCATATATATATATATATATATATATGCTTATCTCAGCAAACTTTTATCTCGCAGTTAATTTATATCTTCTCACCTGGCTCCATATTTCATGTTTGCAAAATTATGTCGACCATGATGTAATTTTTTTCGTCAAAGTTTGTTATCATTAACTTACTAATGCACTTTTAAAAGCATGATGTAAAAAAAAGTCAATGAATAATTAGTTTCATTTCAAGTTTAAACGCTACCCCTCAGTAATCTTAGAACAGTATCCATTGTTGTTATTGAAGTTGTTAAGTGGCACAATCAAACAAAAGTTGGAGTAATTTTTTAAGTTCTTAAGATTCGGAAAATAAAAATACATCAATATCAAGCACACACTCAAATCAAACAATAGCCTTTAAAAACACACTGATTTGAGGCTGATTAAATCAATTTTGAACTTTCTTGGCAACAAGATATTTAGAGGCAATTTTGAAAATATGTGGCAACATATTTTCCAAATTACCCAGAGCTGCACATGCGCTCTTTGCGATTTATTTAACCATATGAAGCGTCATCTAGTACTGTCAACAGAATCTCTGATGTTTTGAAAATTTTCAATTAAGAAAACAATTTCAACGTTAACTTTAATCCATGCGTGGATCGATACTAAAGAATGGAATTCTCTATAGTGAAAAAATTATCTAAAAGTATCGCTAAAGCAGGGCGATTAAAGCAGGAGGCTAAAGCAACTGCTTATGTGCTGTTGCATTTTAAGATTTAAAAATGTAAAAAGGTATTTTTGGCAGCAAAATAATTCTCATTCGTATCAATGAAAATTACACTCGATACATATAATTTTTGTTCCCTTAAAATAAATAGTTATTTTCATATAATATTTTCAACATGAAGATTTCCGTAGTTAACATAACCCACTGTTGCCGCTTAATTTGTTAATTCAGCAATCAAAGCCCCACCAGAGGCTGAGAGGTTCTGCTCTCGAAACTGGAAGGTAGGAGGTTCAAACACCGGTCACGCCTGTCGACCTAGCTTTTCGGAGTTTTCCGTGGTTTTCTCTGAAACTTCGTATAAATACGGGCTAAGATCCCTTAGAAAGTCCCCAACGGAGGGCAATCCACCTATTGGCCAGGACCCTAGTGTAGTCAATCGGTCTTAATATGCAAACACATCAGCATTACCATGAAACTATTATCCTTCCTTTTTATAGCTCTTTAACTCCGAAAATGGAAACAGATGAAAATGAAGGAAACGGATTTCCCCAGTTTCCCACAAAAAACTCCCGTAAAATCACTCGTAAAGGAAATCCATGCTTCGTTGTCTTCATATTGTATGGAAAAAGTTTTCGTATTCGAAATATTTAGTTTTTACGAAAACAACCCCTTAATATTAACGCTGCATGCAGAAAAATCATTTTATTTCTAAAATAAAATAAAATAAAATAAAATAAATTATAATGGGTAATTTTACTTGCGGTATAAAAGTTTGTATCACTCAAATGATTTACATTTTTTTTTTTTTACTCTTGATATTAAAAGGAGCTGAAAATAGCAAAAAATCGCTAAAACTTAGGGTACGGGTGGATTTTCAGATTTTTTTCGTAGACCACAATTTTCCCAGTATTTTTTTAAGTGCTTTCGCAAAATTTAAAGCCAATTAATCAAACGATGTGGTAAGTACACTTTTATCAAAACAAACAAAAAAATGAACAAGCACACAGATTTTCGTATTTATTTATAAGGATTTTTTTGCTATCGTAAATATACCATGCCGTCCGATGAGACAAGCACTGAGTTTTGTAACACTTTACTGTAAACAAAACCAATTATGTATGAATTTTAAAAAGACAATTAGTTTCTACACTGTAAAAAAATTTTCCGTGAAAATACGGAAAAAGTACTGGCAGCTCAGACGCCAGTACTTTTTCCGTATATTTACGGAATTTTATTTCTGTAAATTCCTGGACAGTTTCCGTTATTTTCAAAATTCCGTTTTAAGGGTTTTCCGTTATTTACTGCATAATTTCCGTGAAATAACAAAATTCTGTATTTTGATTTTTCCGTTTTTTTACAGGATATTCTTCGGTACAATAACATATTTCAGTATTCTAAATCTTCCGTTTTTTACCGGATAAATTTTGTGAAATTAATAATTTCCGTATTTTGCTTTTTCCGTTTTTTCACAGATTGAACGGTATTTGAACGGACTTCCGTATTTTATTTTTTCCGTTTTTGAACGGGACATTTTTCAGCATTGTAACGTATTTTGGTTATTTACCTTTTCCGTTATTATCAGGGTAATTTCCTAGGTCTATAAAGTTTCCGTATTTCAATTTTTCCGTTATTTAACAGAAAGTTTTGTTGTATTGTACAGTTATATGCAGTACATACAGTGCATCGTTAAGTATCAATATTATTAATACATAACGGAAAAGATAGTCACAAAAATTAGAGTAACATTGCTGGAGTTAACGTTTTGCTAATGAATGACAACACAAATTTTACTGATATAAAATTGACCTCTGATGCCTAAATTAACACATTAACTTTTAATTATTGACAAATAATAAATTTGCTGACATAATACATTATGTCACATTAACAAAAATATCAAATATTTTTGTTAATGTGACATTATTATTTAAAATATCAATTTTTTTTAATTTAAACAATTTTTTTTTGTATTATCTTATCTTTGGTTATCTTTTTCTCTAAATTTCCTATATATTATTATACAGTTATGTATTTTGAAGACTTCGGGAAAATCCCGTCAAACAATCGTTTCCATATCTAAGTAGAAAAAATTATTTGACAATATACTCATAAATTGACCATAATGTACAATTTGACAATATACTGATTTAGAAACGTGATATCTTAAACATCCATAAGATAACATGTTTCTGTATTCCTCTCAACAAAATACTTTCTGAAACGTTACACAATTAACATTTTTCTGTTCATTTAATTTTTATTTATTTCAATTTTATTTTTTCAATTTTTGTGTGTATGTTTTCTCTTCCCAGGATCAGTTTTCTTAGAAAAATAATTAATTATATAAGCTCATTGTAAAAAAAAAAAAAAAAAAAAAACTGATTTGGAGAATGTTAGGGGAACACTGTTATAAATCAGGTGCTACTTACGAGTAAATTTGTATCCTCCACTGAATATTATTAAAATAATGCAATTAGAACCATAATTTCTAAACATTATTAAAAACAGCAAACCCTTGAAAAAAATTAAAAGTGAAATTTAGAAGAACGTTGATTTTATGAGAATATTGCTTACACTTTGAATTTAAATTTTTGATTTCTTTCTTTTTTGTACGAGACAAACATTTTAAGAGTTATGTACTATATATAAATAGGAACTTTTATTTCTTCTGTGTACATAAATTCCACATAGCATTATAAATTATAATTCAGTAACCTAGCAGGCTATTTGCAGGACCCTAAAATAGTGTAACGTATAGGAGCCAACTGTTCTCAGATTTTTCTTGCCGTCATAGTATGCATAATGTATAAATCGTACATATATACCTTTTGCAAGTACAGTGAAATTCTCCCAATCCGGACACCTCTCAAAGTCGGGCAATATCTGAGGTAAAGACGCAGCCAAAAGGTTGGCTCAAAGAGCCCGGGCGACTTTCGAAATTTGAATTTTTGTTAGCAAACTGATAATAATCAAGCCTTTTTGTGAGAATTTTTACTTTTCCACTTTGAGCCACCCCACCCCCCAATTTTTTTTCTATCTACGTTCCTGGTCTATGGAAAACGCATGAGCCGGATTTGCTCTCTTTTTTTTTAAATAAATAGAACAATAAAAAACTATTCTACTTTCCCCAATGAAAACCCTATATCCTTTAACGACTGCTCACAATTAGTAAACTTTCCTAAAAACGAAGATAATAGATATAAATAATTCACTAATGCGTGCAAAGTAAATTCATTGCAATTTTAATTGGTAGAATTCATATGTTGAACCATTGTTCTGCTATAAAAGAGAGCAAATATTAATTAATATATATTAGTATATTACCAATATATATTAATACAAGGGGAAGTAATTAGATTTATTTTGTTCATACAGATAATAGAATTCTAAATCAAATTTGAAATTATTGTATTCAGCTTAAACCTATCTACAGTAATTTAAATTGTCTTATATCAACGATGAATATTGCTTCATTTTGTATCAATATTATTGAAAGATAAAAATTACAAAAATTAGAGTGACATTCCTGGAGTTAAAGTTTTGCCAATGAGTGGCAACACAACTGATATCTACTGATATAAATTGCTTTCTGATATCTAAATTTTAAGCACATTAACAAAAAACATCAAATATTTAATTTTAAAAATCTTTTTTGGTACTATATTTTTTTCTCTAAAATGATAGTGTGTATAATGCAATTATTAAACTTGTAGCATACACACAAAAACAATTCCGAATAATAAATTGACTTATTCGAATTGTATTATTTTATAAAAATGTTGTGCTGACAAATCTACTGTCATAAAAAAAAATCCATCATGAGAAAAAAAATCAGAGAGTAAACATACAATTCAAAATAACAGAAATTTATTGTAAGACATTATTAAATAACAAGAAATTACAATTTTAAGATTTTATATTGGATTAAATTACTAATTTTAAATTTTTGGGGTTCACAGCATTTTTAGTTTTTTCTTTCCATACTTCGTTCCTCTATCAGGATTTATATCCGCTAAGCATCTGCAAAAGAAAATATATCTTACATTTCAAGGAGAAAAAAATATTATACACTTCAATTACAAATGAAATTAAAACAGCAGTAGTATCTCTCTTATAAGTACATTATTATCTGACATATATGTTGTAATGTGGTTATAGATTTTGATAATACTGTTGCCTGTACTAATATTTGCTGTTGACTGTACTTAAATACATTTCATATAGCGTAATTCCAATGCATTTAATAAAAGTTACTCCAAACGTAGATATATCTTTATGATGAGATTAAATTAAAATTACTGAACAATATTAGTATATTGATTTTAAACTGGTGGTTATATTGATATCAAAGGCAAATTTTAATTTCAAGAACTTAAAAAATTTTAGAGTAATTTTTTGTAACTGTGTTAAATTTAGAAAAAATTGTTTAGCGAAATGACTGCCACATATACAGACGTCCCAAAAAGATTGAAACGCTCTTTACTTTTATTCTTGTTAAAGATAAGTTATCAGTGTAAATTGAAAAAAAAAATGTTTAAAATAAAGTAGGAATTAAGGTTACTTTAATGAAATATTCCTATCATTCATTTTCAAAAAGTTACAAATTTTAATTTTGGCTCTTACACAAATTTCGTCAATCAGAAAATTGTTGTGTTTAATTTGGAGATATCATTTTAAAAAACCGCATATCTGTATAACTGTATCTTTAAAATGTACTGAATCACGTTGAAAGAAAAAATCTGACTTATGCCACTTTTCCGTAAAATAGAGACCATAAACTGACGGTAAAAATTTTATGATCAGAAATATGCTAATGTGTGTCGACAATTTTTACCACATGAATCTAAATGAAGTATGGCACAGAGATCCTATAAAGCAGTCGTACTCCTTATGGGGCCCATGAGCTGCATATGGCTAATATCATCCAGTTCTATCTTTTATTGTGATACGTCAAAAAATATCATTTCCCCTGTGATAGATGGTCCCCATTCACAGTATTAGGGACTCACAGTGTTGGACAAACATAACTTCTTCAGTTTTAAAAATACAGATGTGCGGTTTTTAAAATCATTCTTATGTGAGTCGAATAATATTTTTCTAATTCAAAAAGTGCAACATTTTGAAGATTGGTGAGCGTTATAATTACAATTTTGTAAACTTATTACTTTATTTTCTACCTTAATTTAAACATTTTTGTAATTTACACCACTTACTTTTATTGCTAAAAAAATAAAGCGTGTTTCAATCTTTTTGACACATCCTTTATAATGCTTTGTTTCTTAATTTTTAAAGAGTAATTACATAAAATAAAAATATACATGGAAATACGTTTGCCTTGTTAATTGGTGTAAATTAAGTAATTTTAAATCACAATAAAGCAATAAATTCATTATACTGCAAAGTGAAAAAGAAGAAAAACGTTTCTTTAAACTTAGGGGACAAACTGTAAATTGATAAAAGTTAAATAATGATCTATTTATTTGAAAAAACAATTAAACGCCTTCAAATTCGTGAAATTAAAATTTTACTTACCGAAACTTACACTTAGAGATATGATTTTATCTTTTAATTTTGGTTCTTAGACACTAAGCAACATATTCTAAATATTAGTGATAGGAAAAGAGGGACCACATAAAAATTAAATTTCGTATTTTAATATACCGTACTTTGTGAAAAATTGCAGTGACGTGTTTATTAATTTTCAGAAAACGAATGAGATTAATACAGGAATTAATTAGTATTCATGGTATCAGATTGTTGAAAGCTAAATAATAAGTTAATTATTCTACAAATGAATGCTATCGAGCTAGGAAAAAAGGGGGTAAATTAAAAAAAGAATAATAATAATAATAAATGGAGTAATAACGCATATGAAAAAATAATCTTGATGTTGTCAATCCATGCTTCCAGTGTACATTTAGGGCAACAAATTAGCTTATTCATGTTGTAAAATATCCCTGTGATATGCATACTACTAAGCATAGAAAATTACACAAACTACATTTATGATGAATATATAAAAAGGAAAAGAAAGAAAAAAGGCACCATTTACCGTTGTATAAATTCCAATTATAGGGGTATTCTTGAAACAGCACCGACGAAATTTTTTGTCCGCTTTACAGGAACCTTGTCCATGAAAATGATGAAGTCGCTTGCTGCAAAAATTGAACCACCTGAATGTAATAAATTTTTAATTAAAATTAATGTTTTGTTAGAACGAATACAATAAATTTTATATGAAATTTATAAATCTGAAAGTGAATAAACAAATTTATAAATAAACAAGTTTATTTTTCTCAAGTTGATAACTACCAAGTTTTGGAAAGATTGGCCTTAATAAGTAACAAATAACTTGTTAATAGTCCACAGGGGAAACGATCACATTTACTCACACAAATTCCTAAAAGGTTAGCGCTCGGTTTTCTCTCTGTAAATCAGCTGAACTTGTTTGTATCTTTTGAGTGCTAAACCCCTACCACGAAGACACTATACAGAATTTGTGCTTCAAAATGTATGGTAACAAGGTACCATGTGAATCAAGTGTTATACTCATTTACTTTATTAAACATACAGTCATCAGCTATTATGTAAGTTTTAAGTTCATACAACACGATTATATTACTTTAGCGATATAAAACGTAAGCATCAAATTTAATTTGTCAAATAACTTACTTTGGCAATCTAAATAATAGTAGTCCATCTGTTTTTCAGGAATATAAAAGGACTGCAAAAAAAAAAAAAAAAAAAAAAAAAAAAAAAAAAAAAATGTGTGTGTGTGGGTTTATAGCAAAGCTACTCGAGGGCTATCTACCAAAAGGCGATGCCTCGGGCGGAGGGCATTTTAGAGGGTTCTATAATATTACAGGAATTCCACTAAATTTTCTATCTAGAAAAGGGGAAAAAGGAGCATTTCTGACGAAAAAAGGACCATTTTATAAACAATTGTTTTTAAAGAGGGATAGGCTTAGGAGATGTCTGGGATTATAGTCTTCTTTTTTTTAAGTGCTATACAGGGATAATGCGTGGGATTTGAGAAAATCCGGGATTATTGAGGGTGGTTCAAATTCAGAGGTTCCAAACACCATTGAAGAAAAGTGTGTAGTGTAGAGTGTAGTGTGTTTAGGGCAAACCTCCACATCAGGTATCTGCAGAAGGTGGAGTGCCTTGGGAAGAGGACTTTTTAAAGGGTTCTAATGCTCATGGGCGAGGGGACACATCCCTCCAATATTTTGCCTTACTAATGATAAAATTTTAATGATGATTGAGAAAAAAGAGCATGTTTTGTTCTCCACCCCCCTCCCCTCCACAATAATCAGCAGCTTGCGATGCTTATGTTAATTTATGTGACATATGGAGAAAACCACCCGAAACGCCAGAGCATTAGATCAACAGCCATGCGGTTAGCCAGAGAACCACTTCAGCCATCTATCATTTCCAATACTTTATGCAATGGACCATTGTGGGGTCTGAAGAGAAGTGGAGAGCTATTTTTCAAAGCTCTACAGAAGACTGATACTACATGTCGCAACATTCTAAATAGTTTGTTCTAAATTGTTCAAAGTAGTTTAGGGTGTCTTTGCCTGGGACATCTGTAAAGGGGAAAATTTTTCTGCAGAAAGGGGATAGACCTTCAGTATGTAATGTTAAGCATCTTCTAAACGTCAAAATTATTTCTGAACTTTCGTGTTGTAACTTTTATGATGTCATCATAACAAACAGTCATGTCTAATGAAAAATGCAACTAAATAAATAAAGTTGAATATTCCAGTAAGGTAAGATTTTTAATTTACTTTATAAAATAATTTTTAAAATGCTGTAAAATCTCATTAGAATAAACTAAATTTTTATTAATATTTCCGATTAACGAATAAATATTTTTATTAAAGAAAATCATTAGAACTAATTAAATAAATGAAATTTCCCTTTAATGAATTTTCCAGAATTACCAGTTCAATTTTCTCTTTAAATTCGTTGTAATGAAATTATACTAAAGACCCCACAAAAATATGTTTTGTCCTCGTTTGGCCTTAGAAATATATGGCAAGCCTAAACAGGGATGCCTTTCAAGAAAACCAGAAAAAGATGAAATCACATGTGAATCAAAAAATAGCAATATATATGTAATTATGCATGGCGTAAAGTTTGCGACATTATTGATAATTATTCGTAAAGTAATTTAAAATAATAATTATATATAATTAATGCATAATGCAATGCAGAAAATTTCTTACATTGAAATTAGTGTTATATCACAACTATGTAATATAACAAACACTGATTACAACATTTATATATTGCATAAAAATGGCAAATGTTTCAAAAGTTTTCCAATAAACCTGTTGCATGAATATTAAAAATGAATATCTAAATAACATATTTTTCCAGGATTAAAAAAATATTTGAAAAATTACTAACAAATACTACAAATTGTAAAATTCCGTATATTTAGATTAGTAAAAAAATTTCTATAAAATATAATCATTTTTTTACTTTTAGTGTTTGTTTTGGAAAACATCTTTCATATATATATATAGGAGTATATACATACACACACCCCAGTGGCGTAGCCAGAAATTTTTCATGGGGAGGGCGGTTACGACTACTTCAACTCATATATACCTATACGCGTGTGTGATAAGGGAGTGAAGAATATACATTTTGTAAGGCAAAAAATTCCTCATAGGGGGGGGGGGAGGTTGTGACCCCCTATCCCCCACCCTTTGGCTACGCCACTGACACACATTCATAGTAGAATTGTTTTAATTCTTTTTTTCCTTTAAGTAATTATGCAGAAAAATGAAATCTTACGAAACATTGCAATTGTTATTCAAAACAGTTAAGCAATTATGACTTATGGATACGAAAACATAAAAGAATGTCAAAAATATTTTCTGTTCAAACATAAAACACCTAAAAAACATTGAAAACTTACAACACAGGATATTTTAAGCAGATGTATTAAAGCATACTGAGATTAGGGCTCATAAATGTAAATTACACCTTAATATTATTAAAATATGTTAAACTAAATACATATTTCTAAAAGGAAAGCTTAATAAAGTAACTTTCATATTATGAAAATATATAAATATTAAGCAAATAATTTATACGATTCTAAATACATTAGTTGTCCCCCCCCCCAAAAAAAAAGCAACTTTGCCATAGAGAAGAGCAGAATATCTGAAAAGCAGTTACAATATCTAGAATATTTTTTCAAAGAAAGGTAAAAGTTTTTAAAGGTTCTGTGAGTAATTGCAAAGCTTTTATTTATTTTTTAAAATTCTAGAATGTTAAGTTTATTTCTTGTTTGCTTTCTTAAATATTTTTAAACTAATCAGAGTATTCTTTGTTTCAACTTTTAATTCCTTTGCTTTTTTTTTTCAATCATATCCAAATCTGTACTCGAAGTGAAAAATTTTAAATGATTTTTTTTTTTTTGGGGGGGGGGATAAGGTTAAAAAATTAATTTTTAATTAAAGTAGGTATAAATTTTCACTCTCATGGGATTGTAGGTTAAAAAAAACAATGCTAAAGAAAAAATATTTATTCTGAAGAAGGAATGGAAAAAACTGAAATTAGTCATCAAAAACTTTGACCTCAGATTTTGGTCTACATCAATAATTATTTTTAAAAAATTATTATTTAAAAAAAATCTTCTTTAGTGAAGACCAAATAGTAATTTCTTTACAATTTATTCGTTAAGATTTAGAGTTGCACACTTCTTAAAATTCCATTTACTTTACCAGACCTTAAAATTTGACTTTTAATTTGCAGCATAGCAATTCAAGTGCATGAGAAAATTTAAAAAAAAAATCAACTGAGTAATTTTTAAAAGCAATACACTACAAATTATTTCTGAAAATAAGCCAAATAATCAAATAAAAATGTACAGTTTACTAACTTCATTTAATATTTAAGGTATTAGGCACTTAGCTGCATGAACAAAGTAATAAATAAAATGATCAATTATCTACATTATTAAAAAGTTAATATTTTAGTATACATCAATAACATTTAAGAATTCTAAATTTCAAATGAAATATATTCTTTATGTGATTTTGGAACCAAAGGAATTTTTTACAAAGTGAAATAGCCTTCTTATATATAATATATAAGCCAACCATCAGTATCAAAAATAGAATGATTTGCTAATAAAACATAATTTGGCAGCTAAAATTGAGAAATTTTTTAGTATAATGAACAGAGCCTGATTATTACACGGGCATGCGGGACTATAGGCCCTGGGCCCCAGAAAAATAAGGGCTCCCAAATCTCCCGATTTATTGTTATCATGATTTATTACATATTCATAAATACTGCAATAATAAAATTTTTGCAACTAAATTTCCTTTGTAATATCTATAGCATAATTTTTGACAATAAATGGACTTAGGGATTTATTTACTGTTCTTCTAATTCAATGGTCTTTAAGACTCATGGATCCATAAACAAGAAGTTAGGAGTTTTTGGAAACGTATGGTATGGCCATACACACACACACACACACGCACACACACACACATATATATATATATATGCTTATTACAAAATATCAATCAGTTAACATTTTTTATTTCATGATGAAGTAAAGAAAATTTCGAACATTTTGGTGTATGAAGAAAATTTTTTTGGAGTGAGGAACTTTGCTCGCGTGCCTCGTAATTGCCATTCCTTGAATTATCGCACCTAATGATACAAACGGGCTAAAAAAAATATTAAAATCGCTTTTAAATGCATAATCTTGTTCTAAATAAGTATAAATAAATAGGTAATTTTTAATTCAATTTTAGTATTCTTTAAAAATGTTTTATTTTTATGTCGGGAAAATGCAACAGCAAACAAAAATAAGTTAAAATACTTGTGACAGTATAGGGGGCCTAAAATAACCTCTTTCCCCGGGGCCCCGTCCACCTATGATCAGGCTCTGATAATGAAAAACATTCTTATAAAAAGTATTAGTGCAAGATATTTATGTAGCTAAAAAAAGTGTAAAGTTAACTTACTTTGTATGGGTGAATATAGTAGAGCAGAACAGACTATCCTCTCTCCTCCAGACTCTCAGCAGATTGATGCCGCTGCCACTTTACCGTGGAGGGGATCTTCGAGAACCTGTCCCCTTTTCTTAGAAAACGGGGTCTGGCTGGACACCACATGCTGTGAGATGGCAATACTTCTTTTTAACATTCCCACGAACAGTAGAGGGGCAGTTTCGAAAATCGCTAATTACATTTTGACGAGGCCGGCGCTTTGGGGAACAGGAACACAGTACGTGTTTGGAGAGGCACACAAGATGGAAATTAATACTATAGTCACACGATCTCTTCAACATTAAAAAAATGTGTTGTTAAAACAGTTTTTAAAAAAGATTTAGGTCAAAAATTTTCAGAACTTAACCATTTTCCTATTTTCCCCACCATGTCTCCCTATTTTTACGGTCCTATAAATGTTTACAGTTTCTAGTCATTTTACTTTAGTTATAGTTATAAAATTTTAGGCATAGCTTTAGGCATAGTTATAAAATTTTAAATCGTATAAAATATGCTTTCTTTGTTATTTTCTACTTTTATGAGCAATTTATTTTTTAACACACAATAAGTGTGTTAGTTTTATTGTTGGGTTATTAATTCATTATACTAATATTGTCCATTTTACTTTTGTGTCCTTTCATTCTTCTTTCTTTTCTTTTAATTTTTAAAATTTTTAAAAAGGTAAATATCATACGGAAGAATAAATTACAATAAAGAAAAATAATAATTTGTCATTTATGTGTGGTAATCATAAATGAGATCTTAAGACCACACATAAATTGCTTGACATAGCACGTGCAGCCAGTTTTGAAAAACAAAGGAGGACTAATAAAATTTTAAAAGGATTCAGAAATATTGCTTTCTAATTAAATTAATTTCCTCTCATATTGGTACCCCTTTTCCCTTACATTTAACAAAATTATGTGTATAGTTCCACTTAAAGTTAGTATTATTGTTAGCTAAATGAATGTTTTTTTTTTTTTTTTTAATATTTCGAGAAATGTGATTTGAACCCCT
Organism: Cheiracanthium punctorium; assembly: GCA_038373885.1. Classification (NCBI taxonomy): domain Eukaryota; kingdom Metazoa; phylum Arthropoda; class Arachnida; order Araneae; family Cheiracanthiidae; genus Cheiracanthium; species Cheiracanthium punctorium. The sequence goes on from JAWZYV010018652.1 coordinate 16,683, forward strand.
CCATCTAATACTCTTGCAATGTAAATTTTTCTAGAATGGGGCTGAAATTTTTGTAGGAAAGGCTTAGTCGCCCCCCCTCCCCCAACTCAGCAGAACCCAGTCAGGAAGAATTATTTTTCGCAACCCTTGCTCATATACGTCAATGATGGCCATAAGAATATATGTTCTTTATTTTATTTTCAATATTTCTTGCTTGTTTTCCAGGACAGAGAAAAACACTGAAATGTGTCGTTTGAAGCAACTTGCATTTTCCAATATAATTTACTCGTCAAAATATGAGGGACTTCTGAATATTTGCATCCCTTGGAAACTGCTAGCGACAGTCAAAAAGACTTTCGGAATCACGGATTTAACTTGCACGTACGCCGCATGTGCACGATGGTCTTAAGTGGTGGGTCGAAATCGGTTACTTGTTTGACGTATTATCCACTCACTACCACGTGTGAATATTTGTCGATGGTTTCTTTTATTTTCTGAATATAGATGAAATCGAACAGGAAACCTTTTTATTCTACTTAAGGGTGCAGTTCGAAAAAATAAAATCTCCCTCACGGTCTAAGTACACAAAACAGAATAAGCTAATTGCACCAGGGGCTCGAAAAAATTCAGGAGGATTCTTTCTAAGCTGTATTACGCACCGCAATAAAAGAAATAAAGGTGCCTTTTATAAAACTTTCGGAAAAAATTCTTCAACATGGAATTCCACGGCAAAAAAAGTTTCGAAAAGTGGCATATCCTGCTAAATTTTCGATTTTTAAGAAATTTTCCTTAAAGTTTCGCTACTGATACATGTTTATCTTTTATTACAGTGTATAATGCACATTATAAAAAGATATTCTAAAAATTTTGAAGTGCATTACATAATTAGTTTATTTGTATTTATGTACCAAAATCCCATGGTTTTTTCGAACTACACCGTTAACTGTTTGGCGAGAGGCGAACCAGAATCCTGAATCAGGCAGCAGTATGCTCATGGATGTAGCAAACAAAGTTCTTACATTAACATTTCCCATAATTTTATATCTATTATTTTTGTATGTACCGGGCGCGTATAATGTGCATACACATGTTCTTATAAGTTTTATAGAAATAAAGTTTTCTTTAAAAGTACGAGTGTACTGTAATAAAATTTGATTTATTCTTTCTATATCAGAAAGAAAATAAAATATTTTTAGAAGCAAGATAATATTTTTCTTTCTTGTGACTTCATTATAAAACAATCTTAAAATTATCTGTACATAAAATTTTTCTTAATCACTATTTTATAAAATTATATAATGATCAGTAATTAAATATCGTCCAAAATATATTTTTAACTTCGTTGTCCTTTTTCATTGGCACTTTCCTTCTAAATTGTAAAAACTTCGTACGAAACCCACTTTTGTAATAAACCACTATAATTCAAACTATCCCCAATCCACTTCCTCGTTTCCTTCAAGCGGTAATTGTTCCGACGTCTTTAGACCCCCCAGAGCTTTCTCGGAAAACCGGATGGGCTTTCCCGCCAGTAAGGGCCAAATTCTTGATATACGGAAAAAGTCCTGGAATCTGATAATACGGAAAGTTTCCGTAAAATTTCCAGGAAAGTATCCAGTGAATTTACGGTTATTTTTTAGAGTGTAAGATGCTTTCGGTACACACCATTGATTTTTAAACACAGAAATCTCAGTAAGTACAAATGTAATTAAAAGGGACTTTTGAACAGCTTTTTATTCAAAGGTAGATGACCCTGGTACGCAAGTACGTTATTTTACTGGATGGCGCTATTTTATTAGGCTTCACAGCAGCAAAATTACGCTAGCGGGCACTAGGAATTTTCCTCCGTTTTCTTTTTTAACACTTTCCAGCAAGGTTGAAAAGTGTTTATGATTTCGGTTTGTCCGTCCGTGCTCTAACGCCCGTAAATATATATCGATTTCGATGAGATTTATATATGTTACTAGCTGCGTACCCGTTCTCCGCACGGTAGGGAACGAAACTTTTTCTTACATGTATAGTTCGAATTGATTCCAGTGAGTTGGGATCTAAAAATAAGCAAAATGATTTGACTCTTGGCGTAAAGTTACTCATTGGTTATTTGTAAAGTTAGTATAAGTACTGACCTGAGACCATTGTTAATATTATGACGCAAAAAACTATGTCGGTATCATTCGCTATTAGAAAAGAAAAGCGTGACGGTTCGCAGTGAAAATTCCTAATATTCAAAATGTCTCATTTCTGCATCATACTCTTTTTTAGATTTAAGTTGTGCCATTAATACCTTAGATACTACATGATGTGGAGAACCGTTTTATTTTATAATTAAATAGTTGTGTACCCGCTCTTCGCAAGGCAAGAATAGAACATTTTCCTAAAATGTGATCATAACTACTTGTGACAAAAAAGAATCTCCAAGAAAAAAGAAAGTTCTATTACAGTCTTTTCTGTTGAAACTACCGCGGAATATATTAACGCGACGTAAAATTACTTAATGTTTTGTTAGCTATGATGTAATACGGCTGTTGAAAGATGAATTCAAGACTTAGTTTCACTAAATATTTATTAATGCGGTATATTGTGCTTTGATCAATATTGCCTTATCATATCTACTTACTATTACTTATACTAACTTTTACTGATACCAATACAATATACTGTCGTTTTGCAGCCGTTAATGCTCAATTTAAAGAAACGGTTTAGATATTTGCCACGAATGTAAGCTTATACTCTTTGGTGATTCTTTGCAATTTACGCATTAGCATAAACGATAATCATATTTCAGTTTGTGGTTGCCACTAAATCAGCTCTCCATAAATTTTTACGCATAGTTCTTGTCAGATTGGTGTATTTAACGCCAGGGCCCTATTATCGCACGGGCAAATCGGGACTTTGCCCAGGGGCGAAATGGCCCCTAGTTTCAAATGTTGTTCTTTTTTTACAAAAAAATTTATGAAAAATAAAACAAATTTCATACATGGGGGGGGGGGCAAAATTCATCAATGCCCGGGCCCCTGTTGGTCATAATCAGACCCTGTTTAATACCGCAATATATTTCCTGCTATTCGACGCTTGACCCGTTTAAAATCTCAATCGAAAATAATGCTGGATAATTCACTGGTGAAAAAACAGCATTCAATTATTTATCTGGCAACGTAAAATAAAATATACAATTATTTCACATGCGTTTCTATGTTTTGCTTGTGAGTCCGTTATTCTGATTGAGTTTCGAAAGAGGTTTTAAACTTATGACATTAAAATCGCGCACTTTTCACATGCGATAACTCAGTTATTTTAAAGTAATTTTTTTTTTCAACTGGCAATTTTAATAATTGTTACTGTCTCCAAGACAACCAAAACGCAAGATATCATACCGAAAATTTTAAGCTGCTAATATTGAAATGAAAATAATTCTTTACTTAAAAATTCGTAAAAAATCTCCTAATTTATATTTTCCTCTGGTTTTTCTTTTAAAAGAGGGCGAAATGTATGCTCCGTCATTTGACATAATATAAAAAAGTTATGACGGATAGAATTCAAGATGCAGCAGTTTTAAAAATATTTTACGAAAGTCAGCGTCAAATTTAATTTTATTTGAAAAATTCCCAAAAATCTGCAAATTATGTTACACAGTCCGAACAAACAATTTTTAAAAGAAAATTTTCTCCTCTATCCGATGATGTAAATTTCGTTTTCTTTCGAGTGTAATTACCGGCGTTATTAAATATTAAGCGAGAAAAATCGCTAAAAATCGGGCAAAACATAAAATAAAACATTTTCTAATTCGAATTTCGAAAAAATCGCTCCGAGGCGTGTTAGGATCTGTCCTAGTGAAGCCGTATGCAAAATTCGGTAGGTCTGCGACCAACCGTCTCGGCGCAATGCGATCGAGAGACGAGCGCAAGAAGATCCGTGGTCACAAACTTGCCTACCTACATACATAGCTACATACAATGTTTACTCTCGGATTTTATTATATAAGATTCTTACCTACTGTACCAAGTACCCAATTGAAAATGGTCTATGTAGCATTTATAGTCTTTCTACAGGAGCACTCAAAATATTTTAAATACGTTGCGCTCTGTGGGAAGTTACTCCCTAAAGTGTTATAATCCTACCGTATAGTTAAGCTAATTCCAGACTCCAAGATAAAACTCATTTCCCCCAATTCTCCAAAAAGATTACGAAATTAAGCACTGAAAAGCCTAATAACATCTACAACATCTGTACGATCCGCTTGAAATTTTTCATAAATATGTAAATATAAAAAACAATCTGCGCTATAAAAATAAAGAAAAAAATCTGAAAATCCACCTCTTCCCTCATTTTTAAGCGATTTTTCTCTATTTTCAGTTTTATTTTATTTCCGAGAGTAAAAAAAAATTATCATTTGAGTGTCAAAATTAGCTATTGAAAGTGAGTATGACTTCACATTGATGCCACAATCATCCGAATTTTTCCAGATTGATAAGTTTATTTTTTTTCACAAATAAAATAATTTCCTCGAGATTACGAAGGTATATTATAGGAGTAGATACTCTCCATAGCTGCATGCTTAGGTTTTTGGTACCCAAACAAAATTACATAACGTAAATATTGGAACTATGGTAATTTCCCGCTCAGACTTCTAACAAATTTCATATGTTTTTAATTTTGCAACCTAGCATGTGAACGAAATTCTGAACGCCAGCGCTAAGTTTTAATTCTTTTTTCACCTTTGCTGACGTGGTTGCCTTAGTAACAAATGAATAAAAAGGGGTAAAAGGCTCTATGTTGAGATTATTAAAATATTGAGTTTATATTTGTTAACAACAAAAAGTGCTCTTCTGCAACGGTGAATATTTGCATTAGAAAATAACTTTGAATTCATTACTGGGTTTTTTCTGTAACATGAATTTAAACTTTTAATATGAGTTTAGCGGCAATTTGAAATTGTGCTAAAATTTATCGACGCATGAAATAAATGTAAATACTGTTTTTTTTAAGCACGATCGTCATTATAAATTATCACTTATGAAATACTGCCTTCTCTTCAATGTTTATGCAAGCAGTTACCAAGTGAGGTGTTGCGCCATCTACATGCAACTGCGTTATCCCACTTTCTGAGGGAAGTATCCCCTCCTAAAGATTTAACTTTGTGCTCGGCATGTACCCAGCGAAATGAAATCGTTCGAATATGAAAACCTTCCGCACGTTCCCAGAAGAGCATGAAATTCGATTTGGTTCTATAATAGGAATTTAATATGAAGTTATTTATTTTAGGTGCACGAAGATTAAATACATTGACTGCAGACATGCTTTCGTCAAATTTTTTCCTAGTGCCCGTTGTAATTGCCTCCACAGCGGGCTTTGATGTCTAGTTTTAGAGATATTCTGCTTTTGTAATGAAACAAAATTGGACGTTATTAAGGATTGCAAGATGAAGCTTTCCATCGGAAATAATGTGTGTATCGTCAATAGTTCTTCTACAGGAGCACTCAAAATAATTCCAATACAGTACGGTCAGTGACAGTTTAGAGACAGGCATCCAATTAAAGCATATAATACTATTCTACAATTTAGGTGGTGGAGGTGGCGTCAATGAAAATCCGTTAATGCATTGAAACTCAAAAGAGATTCTAACACATTAACTGATTTACATGGAACAAAATTGCAAACTTTGATTTTTTTTAGCTCTTGAAAAATTAATTTTTGACTGCTAACCCTTAAATGAATAAATTCCTCGCTCCCGTATTCGTGCGACACTGTTATGTTGTATAAGAGAAATATTTATATTATTAACATGCCAACAAGTTGAGAGGTGTTAATGATTTCGGTTTGTTTGCCTTGCCCGTTCGTTCTGTTGTCCACCCGTCCATTCCGTACATACTCATCGATTTGTGCGAAACATATGTTTTTCTATGTACCGAACCATGTACCCGATTGAAAACGGTGTAAGTAGCATTCATAGTTCTTTTACAGGACAGAAAAAAAATGCAATACATTGCACTCTATCGGCAATCATTCTTGAAAACGTATTTTAGATATATTCGGTTTTTGAAAGAAAACAAAATCGGTATATATATATTATTCAGGACTCAAAATAATGCTCTCCATCGAAAATAGTGTCTGTATTATTAATAGTTTGTCTACAGGAACACTCAAAAGAATTCCAATACATTGCAATCTGTTCATTTTAGAGACACTAATGCATTTCTAGCACGATATTTTTTTTGCCTGAAGTGTATATCAATGAATTTTTAATACACATTCAGAAAATGACCATTAATTTGTTCAATTCATAAAAATGTTCCTCATCAATGACAGCGAAATTTGTAACTCAAGTAATTTTAGCACAGTCAAAACTTATTTGTTGAAATAAATTTTAGATTCAAATATTTATGTCTTGCATTTTTGGTACACTTTCACTCCTGTTTGGTACAGTTTTACCTGTTTCACTCCACATTTCGAACAAATATTTGCATGTGTTGCATCTACAGTGGATCAATCAGCATTCCTGCGAGTAACAAAGCGTTTCGTGGCTTCAGTGCAATTTAATTTGGAAATAACATGCATCAGTTTCTGAAGAATCTCTGAATTGAATTTGGTAGGAAAACCAAGATTCCATCTACATAGTGGTGATGAAAGGTCACACTACTTCTAGTGATATACTCCATTTAAGAATGAAGAAGTACGAAATATGAACATACTAGCTGCGTGCCCGTTCTTCGCACGGTAGGAAACGAAAATTTTCCTTTTATGTGTAATTGGAATTAATTCCTGTGGTGTGAAATCTAAAAAAAGCAAAATTATTTGACTCTTGACGGAAAGTTTCGTCATAAGTACTAACCTGGCATCATTGCAATATAATGACTCAAAAAACTATGTCAGTGTCATTCGTTATCAAAAAAGTGAAAAGCTTAACGGTTTGCAGAGAACTCCTGACTTTCAAAATGTATTATTTCAACATCATACTGTTTTTTAGGTTCAAGACGTAGCATTAAATACCTCAGACACAACATGAAAGTATGAAGAGCGCACCCGCTCTTCATACGGGAAGAAGCGGATATTTTACTAAAATCATATAGGCATCTGACAAAACAGAATTTCATTTTTTTAAAAGTAATCTACTCTGTTGAAATTACTGCGGGATACATTAACGCAAATTAGAATTACTTATCGCTTATTTGATTGTACACTCTAAAAAAAATTCAGTGGATTACTAAGAAATATCTTGGAAACAAAGATGCCATAACTTTTCTTAGTATTACTGCTAAATAAAGCCATGTAAATCAATTGACATATATGGCTTTATTTAGTAGTTATATTAAGAAAAGTTATGGCATCATGATAAAAAAAGGGATGGAATCCTTGTTTCCTACAGATTTCTTAGTAATCAACTGTTGTTTTTTATTTTTATTTTTTTAGAGTGTAAAACAACCGTTGAAAAGGATAAACGGAACACTTTTAATACCATGAAATTTTTATTAGCGTGGTATATTGTGATTTATTCATATTATCCTTACAAATCTACTAATACTACCTATTACGTACATTAATACTATTTATCTTCGCTTCTCCCTCTTCAAAGCTCGATTAAAGAAACAGCTTAGCTTATTTGGCACCAATGGGGCCTTTTCATTCTACAGCGATTCTTTGCGATTTACGCGTTAGCATAAATAATAATCATTTCACATAATGGTTGTTATTAAGGAAGCTCTCCATATGTATTTAATTTAAGCATAGTTTTGTAAGATTGGCGTATTCAGTAAGATTTTTCTTCTTGCGGGATTTTGGGATTGAGATTTATTGATCTCGCGGGATTGACATTTCATTTAGGTAAGGCTTCATTTCAACAGAGAAAAGTAAAAAAAGTATGATTTTAAGAACTATGAAGCTTAACTTTAATAATAATAATTAATCTTATGAGATAATTCATACAATAACTTACAGAACTATGAAAATTATAATCATGATTTTCAGAATAATACAATAAGTTATGTCTTAATATATTAGTATTAGTTATGTTAGTTTCTAAAATTGAAGAATTTACAGAAAAATACATTCACATTTTTACGTTATTTTCTTTGTTGCTGAAAAAATAACGTACAAATCGAACAAATTCAATGAATCATTTCCTAAAAGCTAGTCTAGAGTCTAGATTTAATTTTAGTAAAAAGTGTGAATTAAAAAAATTAATAACTAAAATGAAAACTTTTTATAATTAATTCATGATTGTTCACTAAGAGATAAATTAGTATGAAATATTTCAGTTGACTTGGGATTGGAAGTTTTCGAAAAATTTAGATTACGGTGTTTAGGTTTAGATGTTTGATCCAGACTCCCATTGGAAAATATTTAAAAAAAAATAAAACTTTAAATTAAAATTTGTAATTATGGATTCGTTTATTGTTAGATGAAAGACATGAATACTCAAAAATTTTCGGTCTGCTGGTTGGGAAAGCGGCGTGAAATTTTAATAAAAAATAATTTATTTCTCAGTATCAATCCCGCGGGATTAGAATCGTAATCTCGCGGTATTAGTCCCGCAAATATATATGCGGGATCCCGCAGGATCCGGTTCCCACGGGATCGGGATTGCATTCCCTAATTCAGCATCGCTAATCATTTCATCTCACTCTCAGGGAAAATATCCAAGCGGTGGCATTTTAAATATCCAAGTATCCAATATAGCAATATCTTATAAAACCTCCATGGGTCTGTCTCCTGAAAAACATCAAACTATTTAATCTCGGAGAGCTATTTAGAATCACCTTAATTCAGACTGGACGTTAGAGTTGCAGAGTTTATAAATTTCACGCATTTTTTCAATTTATGACGTCACTGTTTAACTGCCGTAAAAGATACCCCGGTTGATTGAGGAAGTTAATTTAGATATTTCGCACAGTAGTTTCCAAACGGTATCATATTAAAATTTACAAGGACATTGAAAAATGTTTTGCTTTATATAAGACCACTATGGGGGAACATAATCCAACGTCAAAATAAAACTATGCTCGAACATGCATATGTTGAACATAAACATTTTGAAATAAGCAACGGATTAAAATATCTCTTATAACAATCGTGAATTTCTTAGTTTATTTCTATAGTAAGTTTTAATCAAAATATCGCTTCCTTGTGTTAAAAAAAGAGCAGGAATAAATGCATTAAAATTGTGGCGTAGTTTTTACGTATCTTAAAGCAATTGGCGTCATAGATCCTCACTTGCGAATGGAAAGTCCGTGCCCCATTTAAAAACTCTATTGATAGGGTGAAAAAAAACTCTTTTCTAATCCTTCCTGTGGCAATTCAACATAAATTCTCGTGCCATGATTTATTAATGTAATGGCGTAAGCTCTCCGCGTTGATGCTATTAAATTCTAAAGATTATGTTAGATTAAAATACGTAAAATATCACCTAATTTATTTAATTTTTTCGTTTTCATTTTAAAACAGGGAGAGAGAAAAGCTTCACGATTTATCAAAATATTAAAAAATTATGACGGATAGAATTCAAGATGTGACAGTTTTAAAATTATTTTACGAAACAAATATTCAAAAAAGATACTTAGTTTAAAAATTCCTAAAAATCTGTAAATTATGTTACAAATCCGAAAAAAACTGTTTTTAAAAGAAATTTTTTCCTCTATCCGTTGATACAAATGCGGTTTTTCTGCAAGCTTAATTACTGCTGTTATTACGAATTAGATGAGAAAAAATGCCAAAAATCGCATAAAACATAAAATAAAAGAATTTCTAGGTCAAATTTTGAAAAAATCGCTTAGCTTCATGTTTAGATTACCAAATTTGCTAATTCTACGTGAGGCCGTTTGGCCGTAACGCCATCGACACACACGCACACACACACACACACACACACACACACACACACAATCACACACACACACACTAGTTTCTTTAAGGATATGAAATTCTCCACATAACTCACACAGAAATCGAAAATCATCTCACCAACCCTAATTTGGAACAGTAATCATTTTACCTTCTATCTTGTAGAACTGCTGCAAGGTATTGTTTCATCACTTCGACCACGGAATCGTTTAGAGTTGGTTCGGTGGAAGACTTTGAAATAAAAACTTTTAATGTATATTTTACGATTCTATGGAGAATATAATACTGGCAGCCAATATCTTGTGGCTGATTAAATCCCCTCTTAGCCACTGGAATTTTTAATTTTTAATAATGACTTGCCAGCTTTTCTGCTGTTGTGTCACATCAGTCATTATGAAGTTCTTGAATACAGCAAATTTTGCAGTGTGTTAAAAATACTCTGCGATGATCCGTTTTCACATTTTACTCGAGATAAGTAATTTTGAACAATTTACTTCTAAAAGTGAATTGTTCAAAATTAACACTTTTGTCATACTCGTGATTTGCAATTTGTTTACCGTGGAAGCGAAGGCCAAAATGTTTTTCTTCTTGCATAGTGTTTGTGCATTGTGATAGTGTTGGGAAATTATTCCACCTTCGAGTATACTGGCATAAAATACAGCAAAGGCAGTGTTTAAACACATGGTAGTTTGGTCACCAACTTAGCTCCTTGTGATGTTGAAAATTGGGCAATCGTTTCCCTTTTTTCATTTAACTTTCATCTAATTTAGATATAGATGTTGTTTCGCATAATATTTCATTACTATCTTTGGATGATATGTCATCTACATCAGTGGCAGAGACCGGTTGGTTCTGAAT
>JAWZYV010018653.1:600000-875979 GCA_038373885.1 Cheiracanthium punctorium
TACCCAGGGTAATGGAACAGAGTAGTGGCTTCAGGGCTTTAGCAATTTCTCTGCTTCATTCCTTTACATGTCTCAGGGAAAGTAAAGGTTGTATATTTTTGGTTCCCCTTTTTCACCTGCTGCTAGACTAGCGTCATTAAAACTTTAATGGCTAGGTGTAGTAGGAGCTCTCGTTGAGATGAGAGAGATGCTTTTTTTAAAGGCAGTTCAGATAGCGAACCCGGATGGAGGTTTACAGGCTTAAGAAATCTACTTCAGAAGAAAACTAAATTTTATACCTGGAGGTTAAGAGGCGATTTTTTTTACCCTTGTTGGAGCTTTAAAATAGTTTGAACGTGATTCTTGTTGATAAAAATAAATTAAGATATTTATTTATTATCTTTATACTAATTCGGCATGCGTCTTTTTCACATTCCACATTTTGATTCAGTTTTTAAAAAGAATTGCTTTAAAATCAAGCACTTTTAAACTTTAGTCAGTCATCAAACTATCGTGATTTTTTTAAAAGTTGTTACAGTGTAGTATAGTAAATAAGTAGGCGCTTTCATAAACGTGAGATTTTTTTAAATTAAGGATGCGATAATAAGTACGGCATTTATTACCTATTCCCTATAAATTCCTACTAGTTAATTACGTTTCTCCTCACTTAGTTCTTAAATAAACTGCTTAATACTTAATTGTAAAACAATTTTAATGTATTAAAAGCAATTTTTTACCTTTCTAAAACGAGACAGATTAATTAATCGTTATCAAGAACAACTGTGTGAAGAAATCAAAGTGCTTTTAATGTATACGGCTTGAGTTCTACGTGAAGATTGAAATTTAAAAAATTTAAATTTAAAATTATTCAAAAGAATTAAATTGTACAAGATTTAGAAGAGTGCTTTTATTTGAGTGCATTGTTAGCCCCAAATTTTTCCTTCAGACAACGAAGCTCCCTTCTGATTCTTAATATTCGTAGCTCTGTCATTAAATAAATAAATTATAAGTACTAATATTTAATATAGATTAACATTTAAAATATACCTAGAATTTTAATAAAAATTCCTCAAAAAATGTTTATTTTTCCTATATTTTATAAGATCACTCAAAGATACTAAATAAAAATCTATGACAACTGGAGAAAAACTAAATTTTTGAAATTCTATAGGAAAATCAGAAATAAAATTTTGATTAATTGGTTATTATCACAGTACATTAATAATGAGTATGCTGGAACTAATTATTTAAAATGCGTTTCACCTGTGAAATCCTTTCAAAATAAAAAATAGGTATTACGCCTACGTAAACAAAGCCGCAAAGCTAATTGGTGTTAATTTTATTGAAGGATAACTGTTTGAATTAATGAGCAACTTTTGGGAAAATAAATGCTTAGTAAACCGAAAATATTACTTCCCTACAGAAAGAATATTGTTCTAAAAGTGAAGCGAGAGATAGAAAGGGGTAATCATATTAAAACCCACAAAATGTCAAAAGTTATTTATTGACTAATATATCAGACGTGATATTTCGTGCTTCATCGCACTCCCCCGCAATGCTCAAGGCAAAAATTCAAATTATTGGACCAGAGTTTGAGCCTGAAACTTGTTTTAAATTTCCTTTTACATAATAAATAACTTCAGTTTATTTTTTTTAATTTTTTTTCGAAATCATTCAAAGCAGCTTTATGGTTAAAGCTATGGTTCTATGGCACATGAAAATGTTTTAAATGTATATGCCATAGTGTCTGAATAAAAAATACATCCAACGTTTAAAATGGTTAAAGATCTGAGTTCTACAATAAGCTGTTGATTATCCGCAAAATTGGGTGGCTCGGTCCCCGCGGATTATCGAATTTTATAGATAATCCGAAAAGTGGCTGAATAAGTACACAAATGAAAAAAATATATTTTGAACAAATTTGTTTGCAGTATGCGACTTATACAGCGCTGTCGCTAGCCGTCGTAGGTCTTTGGCAAAAACAGCCTATTCAACTAGATTTTCGTTCTGTATTTTACAGGAACCATATTTAGTAAAACCTCTCAACTTAAACATCAACCTAAGAGGGACAGTTTTCTGAGAAAGGGAACATGTCTATAGCATTTGGATGTACCTCTACAAATTAGATACTTTGGGGGGAAGTCATCAGTATCTAACTGTCACTATTCCCAGGCTGTATACATTTGCCCAGTATTATTTTCTAAGTAAAAATAAAGTTTTTATAGTTTTAAACACTGAATTTTATAATTGTTTGTTTCCTTACTCGTTTCATAATAATTATATTTACATTACACATTTACATTCAAAATGGTTATAGATTTCTTAAGATAAGGGTTTCTGAAACTGTGCTCCTCCCGAAGGTAGCAAGTGCTCCACGTAAAAATATTTTTTTGCTTTATCTTCCAATTCATTAATCTCAAATTCACACAAGGTACTCCGCCAAGACCCTCAACTCTGCTTTAGATGGTTATGAATTTAATCCCTACGATTTTTCTCATTGAAAATGTGCTTTAGCGATAATATAGAACAAAATCTAGATTATAAATTCAAGCTCATATTTCTTTATTTTTAGACTGTATTATAAGAATAACGAAAATCATCCATATCTTGCGTTTTATTTCCTACACAATTTTGAATACTCCTCTACCTTACTGAAAAAAAAAAGAAACTACACTTATAGTTTCAGTACATTCCTTAGCAACGTCGCCCAGGTCATTAAATGTTTGATGATTGCCCTGACTTGCATCCGTTCTGATATACGGGATTTTATGTGAATTTTATTCTTATTTTTTCCCGAGAGGAAAAGACAGTGTCACGCATTCCGTACCAAAATAGCTCTGAACTTAGTAAAATGCGTGCAGAGACGAGGTTTGAAAGAAAATATAGTATTTTATGCGTTTCAAGTCAGTATGGTGCATTGTTTTTATTCTTGGAATAAAATACTTTTGAATACTTTCCAATCCGTTCAAAAGAAGGCGGTATGTGCGTATAGGTATGTATGAGTCTGTTCTTCGCTCCTCTCTTTAACCCTTTGAGGCGCAACCCTTTCCCAATGCTGAAAAAAGGGCAGCCGTTGCCATCGCTCGACTTAACTACCAGCAAGATGGCGGACGATCGAAACGTTCATCGCGTGCCACACATCTAGAGACCCTCTTTTGACGACAGCTGGCTGTGCCGCACAGCGATGAACGTTTCGATCATCCGCCATCTTGCTGGTAGTTAAGTCGAGCGATGGCAACGGCTGCCCTTTTTTCCGCATTGGGCAATCTATCCAGCTGTTCTCGCATTCTTCCATTTTTCAGCAGATGTCAGTGCTGTTAAAAATAATCGTGACCATTTTTTGACGGGAAATGACGTGCTAAACAGTAAAGGATTCTCGTGGAGCTATGTCACCCGCCACTATTTTTAGAGAAATCCAATCTATTTTTCGTGACTGGCAACAGTCAATACGTCAGAGTTTGGTGTTCCCAGAGCGGGAACACTGCGCGTTAAAGGGTTAAACGCGAGCGGAGAAGGAGTAGGTTAAGGTTACTCACAGACGAACAGGAATTACGCAGCAAAGTGTGGTCGCAAACGTCATTTTCCTCTATTTGTAGAGTCGCTCTGGAAAAAGTGCTGAAGCCATGGTTAAATTTCTAAGTAGGGTTCACAAAAAATGAAATGGCATATCAAAAGAAGAAAAAGAAACCTTGATTAAAATTGAATAAAATAAATTTAAGAGATAAATTTCAGAAACACTTTCAAGCTTTTTTAAAGTGATTTTAATCTATTGCATGAAGAATGCACCGCATTGCTATATAATTCTGGTTTACCTATGCGTAACTTACTCCCAAATGTTTCAGTGAAAGGAAATTACCTTCCATACGTAGATACGCACTCACTAAATGCTTAAATACTTTGGCGCTCATGCCAAAGTATTTAAAGGAAATATTTAATGAAGTGAAAGAAAAAAAAATAAGTTAGTGTCAAAGATCACAAGAAGCACAATAAATTATTCAAAAGAAATAAAATTATTCTTTCAGAAAGTCCTTTTTATTAATATAGATAAGAATTTGTACACTTAGCAAATGCATAGCTATGCTACATTTTTTTTCTTTTACATATGTCTAGATACTAAACTGTCATACCATTTTCATCGTTCCTTGGAAAGAGTTTTGAAGCTGTTGTTTTAACCATAAGTTTATCGAACCAGTAAAATAAACACGAGAAAAGAATTATATTAATATCATTTAATAAGACTGTTAAAAGAAAATTAAAAACTAAAACAATTAATTTTTGTACACTGGCTAGTTTTTCACGATTGCCAGTGTTACAATAAAAGTTTTTTTCCACCCAAGTGTCTGGGGAGGGGGGAGGGTCGAACCTGTGCAATATCTTAACTTCTAATTGTTGCAGGAATAAGCTGTTATGATTTAATGTTTATGCATGAAATTTATCTTCTCGAGGGAACTCCCACATATTTATTTTCTTGAAATTTTCAAAACAAAGCGTGACTAAAACGAAGTGTTAAAGTTTAAAAGACCGATGTTTTTAAAATGTTCACCGTTTGCACCACTTTCTATCTATTAAATCAGTTTTAATATTTGTACATTTTGTATTTTTATAACTTTCTAAAAATAATACTCCTTGATAGTAAAAAGCTGTTTGAATAACCAAAAGTAATTCGCCGCTTGTACATTTTTATTTCATTCAAGCCCTCCTTAAGTGAAATTAATAAAAATGCAATGACTATACCAAGAGGGGTTTAAAAAACAGTTGATATTTTTATCATAGAAAAATAAGTTTTAAATGGAGGGGGTTAAAAATCTATAATGTTTTGTATTTTATTTTGTATTTTCAACGTCATGGAGTGTGCTACTCGCAAATTTCGAATTTTCGGCAACTCTGTTACTTTCATATAATTTTTGAAAATCTGTGTTTCTTTCAGTAATTGCCTTATGGTGAAAGCTTAAGGTTTAAACATATTTTTTAACCTATTCTTTATGAATGATTTCACTTTCTGAGCCATTACACGTTTCTAGTTTCGATGCAATGGATCCTTGAGTAGCGAATTTTCTTTATAGGATCAGAATTCACTTTATTGTAATTTATCTGCGTTTAAAAGTCTTAGGTTGTATGCTTCACAGTCATTTTTACAATTCGGAAAGTGTTTTTCAAATTTAGACGTCTTCTTTCAAATTTAATATGTTTTTAAAATTCTTTTTTTAATGCAGCTATTGCAATTTTCATACCATTTTATAATTTTTTATACGAATATTTCTCTTCTCGGAAAGTACATCATCGTAAACTTTTATCAGTCTATCCACTTTAAGAGCCATTTTCAGATTAAATCTTTTATTTTACATTCCAATGAAAACAAAATTGTCATCAGACGATTATTTTAAATATGATGAATAAATGATTGTCTCAGATTGCAAACGAAAAATAAATAAAAAATTGTTTCCAAACGAACTTCTGTATGAATTACAGTTTCAAATTTTGTCTTAGAATTTAAAATTTCTCTGTAACATTATGTTTAAGTCATTTTTCAATGCTCGGTAACACATACACTGTTCGTTGAAACTTAATGAAACTTGGTATTTTAGGATTTTGTAATATTTTTTGACATGTTGATTTTACATAGGGGTAAATGCGAGTCGATTCGAGATAGAGATTTGCAGCTTTTGTGACAGACGAGACAGACGTTTTTATCATTACAACATGGGGATTTTGCGAGACCGGGCAAATCTTTTCAGCTGTTTCGTGAGACGAGACAGTCCTATTTATCGTCTCGCGTCCATACCCAATTTTCAATGTCAAGAGAAAATATAAGGTTCCCACTGAACTTCAGAAACTGAGTTCTGTTTTAATATGTAGATACCTTTTAAGTCAAAAATAAATATAGAAAAGAATAGAGCAAATTTACCGAAACGAAAATATAGGAGAAGGTGGCCCAAAATGATCCCCTTAAGATTAAAACTTGTATATAAAGTAACATAAATGTTTCAATGAAAGCTTGGCTTTCTGCAATCATATACTACATTTTGAATCGCAAACATATTTTAATAATATTTTAAAAGCACAATGAGTAATGAAAAAAATAGAATTTTTGCAAAATGTCTAAAGGAACATTTTACCCTCAACATATGGGCAAAATGATCCTTCATTTTAAAATAATTTTAAATTGTATTTTATCGGCAAAATAAAACATATGAAAGTAATTATGATTATACATAATGAAATAAAATAAATTTTACAATCATATAGTATGCATGATTTATTTCATGAAAATTTTAAAATAAAAGAGTGTCACAAACTATAAAATGGAATACTTTAAAATTATAATTTAAAAATTTTGGCCTACAATAAACGCAGAAATAAATTAAATAATGCAATGAGGAGTCACGCATTTTAAGAACGGTTGAAGGGCTGCCGTGACGCCTAGGACCCAGTAGTGGAGTTTCTTCAGTCAAGAGATCATTTTTAGGCTGCTATATAGCTTCCCACTTTTGGACATATTACTGGAGCACCCTGAGAAACATAATAAACTTAGCGAGTGTAATTCGCATCTAAAAACATACTCTATTCAGTAAACCAAGTCATATTTCTGCACATTAAAGACTGTATTTTTAAATAAATAGGGAAGTTAGTGCTTACCTCATAACAGATATGATAAAACCCAGTTTTTTGAAGAATTCTACCCAGACAAGTAAGACACCGATCGCTTAAATACCGCCATTGCTTCTTCTTGACTTGGCAGAACTAGTTTATGTGTTACCTGTCTGCAAGAAAACATATGGGAATCGTTCTGCCCGCTAGGATCACACACACACACACACACATTTTCGGCCTCCTTCCCCTATCTTTCTTTTGTCTGTGTGGAACTGAAAATCTTCTTTTCTCCCTCAATGTACATTGTAACTGTTTTTTACTACTATTATTTTAATAGTATAAAGATGCTAAATGTACTTATTCTATTTAGTTACATTGGATTTTATACTGTTGTTCTAGATGGCTTTACATTCCCCTAAATTCTATTTCAACACTAAGTTTCAATTTTTTAGTTTTAATCTCAGCCATTTTTACTGTGACTTCTTTATATCCTTAAACTTGAATATATTATAGATGCTACAGCTGTCCGAGTTGTTGATTTCCGTAAAAATTTACGTCTCCTAGTGCCTTGTTGATGCATGTGACATAAATCTTAGAGAATTGCATTAGCGGGTGATGGGATCTTTTTTAATGACAAGACAGGTTGTACTTCCAAATGTTACCGATAGGTGGCGCGGACATGCGCAATGGGAAGCAAGTTTCCAATTTAAAAAATCCGAAATCTCACTAAACTTATTCATGCAAACCGCAATTTTGTATCGTTATTTGTTCGTTTTTAATGAATTTTTAAAGTTATTCCCCACCCAGAGATGCACCCAGGATGCTTTAAAAGCTCGCGAAAACTTTAAAAATTCATTAAAAAGGAACAAATCATGATACAAAAATTGCAGTTTGCATGGAAAGGGTTAGAGATATCTCGGATTTTTTTATTGGAAACTCGTTTCCCATATTCCCTGGGAGCGTCACCTATCGGTAACATCTGGAACTACAACCTTTCTTGTCATTAAAAATAAAATCCCATCACTCGCTAAACTTATTGGTGCAAATCGCAATTTCCCATCATTATTTGTTCTTTTTTAATGAATTTTTAAAGTTTTTACGGATCTTTTGGTCACCCGGTATTAAAAGAACTGATCAAACTAGCTAATGGACTTTAATCCATTATCAACTAGATTATAAATTATGAAGAATTTATTTGAATTATGAAGAATTTATTTGTATTCCCATAAAAATTGTAAAAAAAGATTTGTCCATTCAATTCTTTTTAAGTCTGGTGCAGTTTTATACTCAAAAAGAAAAGAAAGAGTTTCAAAAATTGCATTTTCCCTTAAAAGAACAGCTGGTTTGAAATTGAGAGAGTTAAAAATAAAATATTACAAGATTACGATAATATGACACATGATGTAAAGATGTTATAAAATCTCCCTTTATGCCCATAAACTCTTCTAACTGTACTGTAAACGTTTAGCATCTTTATACTGCTTTCTAAAGAATTTCTGTGTTCAGTAAAAGCTGTTTGTTTTAACAGCTATTGCTATCTTTATAAAATATCCTTCCCCTGGAAAAAATTCTTTTTATACTTCAGACTTAATGCATCGACACTGAATGCTTACAAATATTGCAGAGGAAGCAGAACTAAATCGAAATTTGAAATTCCCGATCCCTGTATCATTTACTCATTTGCATTTTATTGCTTTTCTCTTCAAAGATTTCAATCAGAAATTTCCTGGTACTTATGACGCTGGCGATTTATTGCTATTCATTCATGCAGATTTATACCCCACTCAGATTTTTTGAATGAATACTTACTTAATTTGAAACACCAGCGCATTGGTAATTTATTTCATCCTGATACGAGACTTCAAAACACTTTCTTTTAAAACGGAAAGCATAATTTATGAAGCTGTAAAAGTAAAAAGAAATTTATCTCTTACAATAAAAAGTGATAAAACTTTCATTTACGAAAGTGTGAAAGACGTGGTGATTTTTAATGATTTATTACAAATAAAAAGTAGCCTATTACGTAGCATCTTAAAAAGATGCACACAGGCCCTAACTTATATACATTGACATAGTAGTGTGTTTGCGATTGATTTATATTTTAAACACAATTTGAAAATTAAAAATAAATGCACAGTCTCCACTACATTAGAACATTTCTACATGAAAATATAAAATATAAAAAGACAAATCATACTAAGTAACACAAGTCGGATAAAGCTGCGAATCAACATCCCCTATTATAATAGTGTTTCATGATTTCCAAAAAAATATTAGATTATATTAAGTTTATAAATAATTTATGTTGATGTTTTAAAGTCATTTTACATCTGCAAAGCTTTTATCGATATTATATCTATCCTTGTTTAAGATTAACACAATCATGAAAATTTTTGATTCATTATATAATTTAATTTGGCGAATATTCATCATAAAAGCTAGAAAAACCATGCTTTTTAATCCAAAATATAAAATGTATTAGAACGCTTAAACGCAATGCATGTAAGAACTATACTTTATAGCACGTTTTCATACTATATCCTTGTAAGAAAAGAAAAACATTCAGAAACTGATTTTCTGAAACATCGGTAACATTGTAAGAAATAAATAAAAATAAGTAAAAACAGAATTCCTTGTTCTAAAATATTGTTTGCACGCGGTAATATAAAAAAGGGGGAAATATGCTTCATAACTTGAAAAGGTGCTTTCTGCGCAAATGACATTCATTTTCTAAAGTGGTTTTGTTGGGTAATGATGTTGCAACAGACGAAAGAGAATAGCCTATCGGAAGGGGAGGAACAAAAAAGAATTCATTTCTGAGAATTGGGAAAAAATATTTTGCTCTTAGATTTCACCAGTGGGAGAACGCCGTCTTTTATAGGCTTCTCTCTTTCTCTCATTCTCTCTCTCTCTCTCTCTCTCTCTCTCTCTCTCTCTCTCTCTCTCTCGTTTTTTTTTTTTTTTTTTTTTTTTTTTTTTTTTTCTCCCGAATGAAATTCCTTTTTCAATAAGAAGGAATTCTTTCTTTAACAGAAAATGATAATATTGAAAAGAGATCTCATCAGAATATGTTACAATCACTTTGCGAGCATTGAATAGAAAGACAATTTCAAATTAAGGTATCGCTTGCGGCAGGAAAAAAACTTAATAGCTCCCCAATTAAACATTTAGTGTGTTTTTATTTGTATAAATAAAAATTAATTCTCTTTTGTTTTTAAAAAAATGGAGCAAAAGCATGTGTAAGATGAAATTACAAACTAAAGAACAATTTTTTTATTACTTTTTTTCTTTCTTACCTTTCCTTTTTTTTTTTTTTTTTTTTTTTGTTGTTGTATTTAATGGGCTTTCATATTTAGTATAAAAATTTGTAATTATTATTTTTGCAAATATTACTCTGCTTTGTAGCTCAAATAAACATTCTGGCAAAATGTCTTATCGGTTTTTTTTTTCTGTATTCTATTTATTTATTTTTGTTAAAAGGTCACCGCAAAGTCCAGAAATCATCAGTTATGATTTCGAAGCATACTGGTCGACGATTTTTTTACTGTTTTTTTTCTACACTGATCGTTTCATTACTTTTCCTCTATCATTTATGTTACTAACATTTCTATGTTTAAATTCAAGCTATTTAAGCTGTATGTCTGCTTCGATGTTAAGTTTTAATGACTTTTCTTCCATATCAATTTTTCATTCATACAAGGAATTTATGAAGTATCTTGTAATTTCTGTATTAACATCCGAAATATTAAAAAATGTTGAAATTCTGTCAAAATTTTAATTGTTTTAACAGCTCCAGTACCGTTGAATTTTAAGCGTCCTGTTTAAACAACTGACGTAGATACTGTGTGAGGAATATACTTTTATAAACATTTCTGGTTAAATATTTTTACTTTATAGTTTGATGTAGGTTATCATTAAACCTCTGAACGGTCGGTTTCTAACGCCATTCGCTATTCTTCAGTTTTAACATAATCTTTTTGTTTACGTATATCATATACAAATTTTCAAATTTAAACTTGAAAATATATAATTATATAGTTGCTTCTATCGAAATTTATTGTTTTTGATTTTAGCAAGATTGCCTGAGCTCAGTAGCATACACATGACTTTGGCTAGATGTGATTCTTCTTTCATTTTTAATCTTAAACACAAGTATAAACTATTTCCTCTCCCAATTGAAAAGGCTCCCTATAATGAGCATTTCTCTTTTGTTCCCAGTGTTGTTTCCCAAAGATGTCAAGCATTGCGCATACTTAAGGTTAGCTGAACAACTGAAATCTGGGTACGATAACAATACCCTTCTTCCCTACCTAACTTCAATACCTAACTTCCCTTTCGTACAACTTTGCCTTAATTTATAAATTAAAAACAGCTTTATATGATTACCCTTTTCAAAGGAGTCAGGGGGTTAATAGATTTTTCTTATTTTTCTAAAGGGTGAGGCTCTCCAGACCTTAAAATAAACATGGCATGGCAAAAGAAATCACAATTACAACTACCAGAGAATAAGAATAATTTTCGTTTGTGTAGTACTTTTGTTTAACCTCATGGGCCATATTTTTTCTTTACGGTTTAGTTTCATTTTTTACTACTTTTTAAAAGTCTTAGCACAGTTTATACATCGGGAGCATGAGTCTCACAGAAATAAGGAAGACATAATTTATTAAGCGTTTCTAATGAAAACGATAGCATCCAGTTAGAACTTTTGGATAATGATCCCTTTTCAAAGACAGTAGTATCCTAAGCAATCGTTCATTATTGTTAAACATTCAAATCCAAATAAATAAATGAACGATAATTCTATCTACATTAAATTGACATACACTGTAAGTAAATAAATAAGTAAATACGAAAGTTTGTAAAAGGAAGAGTACGTTGTTTTCACTTTTAAACCTTACATAAAGTTTGGTTAAAAAATGTTGCAATCTTAAAACAACAAGTAAATTATTAGATACTCTTATCTTACATAACGATAACATCAATATAACACGCCCCATACGGATCTCAAAATAACTGTCTAAGACTAAAGATAAAAGTTTTATTTATGGCTACTTTTTCAGCTGATAAGGTTCTTCTAATAACGGCGTTACTTACATAAGATTAGAAATGCTTCTGTAAGGTTATAGTACTCTAGATTGCTATTTTTACCATAGAAGGATGATTAGAAAGAGCTGAAATTGACGTTTGAGGGCTGGTATTGGTCTGATTCCGGAAGCCTCTGGAGAGTTTCCAACTCTTTTGATCTATTTTTAGGGTTAGCTAAATTTATCTTGATTTAGTCCTCACAAGACGATACTCCCTTTTATTCGAAATAGGTATTAAAATGGACTGGTTTGAAAAGATTATTTGAACAGATTTATTATGTTTGAAATAGGAACATAGATTATATCTCAGTAAAGCATGGATGAATCAAGTAAAACGTGAAACCTGTCACTGCAAAGGAAAAATATTTTTATTAATAAAAATATGACTGAATAAAAACACCAATAATATTATCATTACGTAGTTGATATTATTTAAGGTCCTTTATGTACTTGTATTTAAGGCCTTTAAGTTTTGCTTTGGCTTGCATTCATGTCACATTTATTTGAAAACTAGAGCTGAAACCTTAGTTGATTATGGCCAATGCTTTTGCTTTGCAATTGCTGAGATATTGGTGGTGCTATTATCATTTTCGCTCTGTGACTAAAGAAGTCTTGAAAATACTAGGATTGCTATTGGCTTATATTTCTAATCCATCTCATTTTATTCGTCACCAAACTAGGGGTGCCCTATCTTCTGAGCTCAGTACAACAAAGCTTTAGTCAAAACCGATGTAGAGGCTGAACTAGTTACTTAGTTTTATTTTTTCCTCTATAATTCCCCCATAATAATAGCAAGAAAATAACCAATGAATTGAAAATGGTCGCTTATGCAGTAATTTCGAAATTTCCGCTATATATAAGCACATAAAACATACCTTTTTGTGTTCACCTTGCATAAGCCATATCGTTTTATAAATAAATATGAGCATCATAAAAACTTGTTTTATGGCAGAAACAATAAAGGGCAATTTATGGAAGAAAATTAATCAAGATAATTCACGAAACACAACGCTAAATTGGAAATCAATAGAAGAAATTAACCAATAAATGTGAGTTACCCTTTCTAAATTAATTCCACAGTACCTTTTGTTCTCACTATTTTTAATACCATGTACCTCGCTAACGGTTACTTTCCTTTTTATGTGTGGTAACAACATTTAGCAAGAAAAAGAACGGATCTTCCAAGCTTATCATTTTTAATTTCGCTAATTCTTTTGAGCTTAATGCAATTAAAACAACAAGGTCAAAGCTGTTGGTTTCATTACTTTATAACTCTCGCGTTATCATGCAGTTAATGTTGTGTATAAAAATGGTATTGTTCAATGGATTTCTCTTTTTGCTTAACTAATCAATAACAAAATGCACTTTCACGGAATTAGATATAGGTTTAAATTTATAAGAAAAAGATTTAAAGTTATGAAGAAATTTTCTCTGACATAGAATTTGCAATAACTCTTAAGTATTTCACAATTCAAACCGTCTTTTTTGTCAGTGTGTTAGAAGTAATTGCATACGATTTTAAATTTAAAAAATCCAGGAAATAGTAGTTTCTTTTATGACTCAAAAAAAATCGCTCAGGCTATTAAATAATACCTTGGTATTTTGAAGTACCTGATTTTGTGTGTGGGTGTGTGTGTGTAAGAAAAGATTTATTTTTTAGTATTTTCATTAAATGATATAGATTTTTGCTTAGTTTACTTAGTTATAAAACAGACCCTGTTAAAAAAATTTCGTAATGTGAAAATGTATGGAACTGAGAAATGTATGCCTATAAAATCTGTAAACGGAAATACCGTATTAGCCTGTTGAAAAAGTGGATATACTCATCCAAATAGATAGCCCAGGAAAATAAATGTCATAACTTTTCTTTTATTTGTCACAAAAACGAAACATATTTCACACTTACATATTAACAAATTCTTTCTATGATATCTAACAAAATTTAATTTGCTTCCTCAGTCACAAACATTGGTATATATGCATATAGATCTCTGGGTGAATAATTTATATAAATTCAGTCGAGAACATCATTAAATGCCTTCAGTATATCTTTGTCAAACTGCGTTCGGAGGGAGTCCAGCATAATGAAGCCCAGCTTTTAAATACCCAAGTTTAGGGCTTAGTTCTAAATCCCTTCTGTCCCAACGGGTACAAGAATAAATGAAGATAAATGAGGGCGCTAATGAAACGGTATTCGGTTTATTTTCCTTTTATTTGTCTCTTAATTTAGAACCATGCTTTTGTTTTATTGTTGATGAGAAAACGTGTCTGTTATTGCACGGTTCGATTCCAGTGTTCTCCTCTGACTCACTGATGAAAGCCAACTTATGAATTGAGTAATTTGAAATTCAAGTATACTAGGATATGGATGATAACAGGCTTTGCTTGAATGTGAATTTGATCATAAGAGTGAATACTTCCGGACTGATTTGGTTATTAAAGGCACAGAAAAGATAATCACAGAATTGAATATTCATTTTAAATGATACTAACTTGCTCCTCAAAAATTTCCCTATCAATCAATTGATTCATGCATAGCTTTAAATATGATCAGTTTTTGACACTGATATATATACCTGAAAAAGAAATTATTCAAAAATCTCTGTATAGACTGTATATGCAAATAGCATATGCGCAATTTTATATTGAAATATTTAATTCATTCTTATTCAATTAGTCGACTTTATAGTTCAACATAATTTTTTGGCACGTAAAAATATTCTCAAACATAGTGTAATTTTGCTTTTAAAATGACAGTAAATGTAAAATATAGGGTAGGTATTTTATTTAAAAATGAGCTTAAAGGTACATGATAGTTTGTTAACTAAATTATTACCGCATATAATAATATTAATTGCATATCTTTTATTAATTAGGTATATAATATTTGCATAGTAAAGATTCACTATATCACTACTAAATAATTATCTCGCAATTTACAAACAATATACTGGCTGTTAATGTATAAATATGTATAAGTTTTTCTCTCAACATTAACGTTCAGACTGCCTAACTTATTGACAAATTTTTGTTTACATTTTTTAAGGCTGTTCCCCTTTAGGAGTTTCAGTATTTTTTGAAAAGCTTGAAAATCAAACCAATTATGTTAATCACCTGAAAAAAACTTAATAATTTATTTCACCAGGCGCACAGCCGCACTTATATTAAACCTAGTATGTCTCATACAACTTTTAGAGAAGAAATTCTTAAATACCAAAATCACCTTAAAAAATGGGCCGAAGCCTTTTCCGTTTAGGAAAATATTGCGAAATACAGTATGTTTAAACATTCATTCTTAATGTTTCGTAGCTGTTATAGATTCACCGTTTGCAATCGAGCATACTTCAGCTTGTAAATCAACATTCTAAAGTTTTTCGTATGTCTATCACAATTGGATTCTTTAAAAAAACTGTTCAAAAGTGCATGATTTCTTAGAAGAACAACTTAAAAGTATTATTAAACGTACTGCACGATGTCGAACATAACAGTATTAAATATAATAGACTTTAATCGCTAAAGCAGTTCACTTCGTTGTATGATCTATGCAAATTTAGACCAAGTAAAGGTTCTTTGGATCGCAACTTGACTTTGGATAACGAAGAATTAAAATAACCAAATGAAAGCTTTAAGATGTTTAGGTAACTGTGCTGATGAATAAAATCCCAGCGCTTCCGAAATTTTACAGAATTTTTAATGCTGAAATGAATGGAAGTACGGGAAGGTGGACCAAAATGATCCCTTAAGGTTGAAACTTGCATAAAATAGCATAAATGTTTAAATAAAACTTTGACCATTTGCTATCACATTTTACACTACATTTTGAATCATAAACATATTTTAATAACATTTAAAAAAAACTTTAAGTAATGAAAAAAATAAAATTTTGAAAAAGTGTCCAAAGGATAATTTTACCCGCTACCCAAGGGTAAAATGATCCTTCATTTGAAAATAATTGTAAACTTTTTTTTTATTTGTTGGAAAAATAAAAGATGTAAAAGTAATTATGACTAGTCATAAAGAAATAATATAAAGTTTACAATCATGTAGTATGTATAATTTATTTTATGAAATTTTTAAAATAAAAGAAGTGTCACAAACAATAAAATGGAATATTTCAAAATCATAACTCAAAATTTTAATTCTTACTCGCTTAGCGGGATGTGCTCGGTCTACTCTAGCCACTAATTCCAAAACTTTTGCCCAGCCTCTAATGAAGTACTGTTGTGAAGTTCTGATCACAGCCCCACAAATTGTGGTAAATAAATTGAAATCGTTGCAAAATCAGGCTTTACGCTTGACTACGGTAGCTGATGAGTCCACACCTATCGATGCAATGTTTGTGTTGACAGGAAATATACCTTTTCAAGATACTATGAGGATGAAGGCTTTGCTTCTGTACGAAAGGTTACTGCGGACAGAGGATCCCTACTGATCTCTACTGGGGGGACTACGTGGTCAAGCCAAGGAATTTAAAAACCTAATATGGATTTATTTAAAAAGTCCTTGACATTAGGAAAGATCTTGAAATTCCGGGAGATATACAACCTCTTATGACATCCAGAAATCCTTTCGAGGTTACAAATGTAGATATGAGGTTAGATCTAGTGGAAACTGTTCATAGAAAGAGGGATGTCCCACCAAGTGTTTTGAAATGTTTTTCTTTAGAGACTGTTGCGGCCAGATATCCACCTTCTCACTGGCTGCATATTTACACTGACGGTTCTCAATTTGACTGTCATCTTAATGTAGGGGTTGGAGTGTTTTTAGACCTTTTTTTCATTTTACGCTCCTGCGGGCTACATTGGTACCTCTTTTGATGATGAAGTTGTGGCGATATGTATAGACTTAAAACAATTATTAGCTATTCTTTGCAAGTTTGAAAAGGCATTCATCTTCTCTGACAGCCATCCAGTCAATTAGCGCTGTTAAACATCCATTAACATCCAAAATGCGCCAATGTCAAGAATCCTTGAGAACCCTCATTTTAATGGGGAAACAAATTATTCTCCAGTGGCTGCCCAGCCATTGTGGCCTTTGGGGTAATGAACAAGCGGACTTCCATAAGAAAAGAGGTGCCAGCTTACTACAACAGTCTAATACGGCCATCTCTTACTGGAGGATTGGACAGTTTTTGAAAAAAATATTTAGATCTAATGCCTTACGAAATCTTGAGGTTCTTACAGCTCTAAAAAATTGGAGGAATTTAAGTCCTTCCCTCATTCCTGATAAACCGAAACGCAAGGAAGTTGCAACTATTCAACTGTCTACAGGACACGACTGCTTTGCCGATCATTTGAAGCGCATAGGTATTCTTACCGATCCTACCTGCCCACTTTGTGATTTTAGAGAAGTAAAGGACAGAGACCATCTGTCCCGTTGTGGGGCACTTCGTTGCTCTACAGAGAAGTCGATATATTGGGAGGCAATGACTTAAAAATAAAAGTTACTTGTGCCTTGTTCTAAGTTCTATTGTTATAGCGTTGTAACTTTATAGTTTTCTGTAATTGCTTGACCATTGAAAATAAAAAATAATTGAAAATTTATGGCCTACAATAAACGCGGAAATATATTAAGTAATGTAATGGGGAGTCACGCATTTTGAGAATGGCTGAAGGCCTGCCATGATGTCTAAGACCCGGTACTGGAGTTTTTTCAGTCGATGGATCATTTTATCCGGCAATATGGCTGCCCACTTTAGGTCGAATTACTGGAACCTGCCGATAAACATAACAAACTAAACAAGTGTGATACACATCTAAAAACAAACTCTATTCCGTAAACGATCGCTTTAATATCACCATTGCTTCTTCTTGACTTGACACAACTAGTGTATGCATTACCTGGAAGAAAACATATGTGGATGGTTTTGCTCGCTAGGATCATTTTGGTCAACTTTCCCCTACTTGAAATTTTTCAAACTGGTGGGTTCACGACTACAATATGATGTCCATTTGAAGATTTTACTTTTCTTCCTGTTCTTTTTTTTTTTTTTTTTACTTTGTGTGCAACACAAAAAAGTAAAAAGCAGGTAAACGTTCGTGTGAGTAAAATGTTTGTTAATTCCCTATTTTATTTATTTATTTATTTGTTACAAACATTTACAGATATTGTTTAATATTAACAGGGTGTTGTTTACATAATTCAAGTACGCTTCCAAAAATATTCATTAAATTTTAAAATCACTTTACATATATCAGTATCCCAAATTCAAATCTTAGTAATAATATGTATCTTCAAATTAAACAACCCATGAATACTAAGCCGTAGAGTGTATTTCAGGAGAAGCAAGGCCAAAATTCTAAGACCTACCTTCATGGCACCAATTTTCGACTGTTGGTAATTTGAGAATAAATAAAACAAGGGTGATTTTGAACATTCAACTAAGATGCCATTTCATTCATTTCCCCAGTAGCACAACTAGTTCAAAAGACGCTCAAATGAAGTTCAGCCTGCTTTCTCACAACGCAGGCTGAACATCTTTTGAACTAGTGCTACCAGGGTTCAGACCTGATTAAATAATTCATCTTTAAATTAATTTATTATTTTGATAATAGAGATTAAATTTGTAACAATAAAAATTAAAAAATAAAAAGTCCTGTTTATTAAAATTTCATGGAAAATATACTTTTTTTATGTGTGCAAATTACCCTAGTAGCACAACTAATTAGAAAGACTTTCAGCCTGCATTTTGAAAAAGCAGGCTGAACATCTTTTGAACTAGTTGAACTACTGGGGTAGAACATCTATCAGCACAGGTAATTTTTGTGTCCTTAATAGTGGGCACAGGGTCTGAAAGGGTTAAGGAAATTTTATTTAAAAACAAATCTATAAAAGGATTTGGATTAACAAAATAATGTAAATTCCTTTATGTAAATCCTCGTGAACTTATAAGTTAGTTATAAGTAGACTAATTGGAAGAATGGTTATTTCAAAATATAGTTTTTTGGGGGGCAAATTTGTTTTTTTCCACTATAGACCAAATTTTGTACCTTAATTTATTGTAATATATACATTTCCTTCAACAACCGTAATAGAAATATATACTTTAGCTTCATACTATTATTCATATATTTATTTATGTTATCGCTTTAATGTTTGATTTGGCATGTGTGTAAGTTTTAAAATTTTAATTTACAAAATGCAAAAGTTAACAGTGAAAAATAAATATTCTGTGGTATCAAGAAAAGTAAAAAACAAAAATATACAGGACATGCTCTTGAAGTAAATTGTTTTTCAAAGTGTGCTAATTTTATAAAATGAAAAATTATCCAAGGAACGGAAAATATTTTATTAGTATTGTCATGATAATGACAAAGCTGTCATTACTTAATAGTATGCTATAGAAGTAATATTATTAAGTAAAACTTCAAGCGAAAAAATTCAAAACAACGTGGGCTTTCATTACAAGGTATTTCTAACGTCTTACAGTTATCACTGGTCATGTATACTAGATTTTTTTGGATTTAATCTTTACATTATTTGTAAATATATAAGTATCTTTTTATTTAAGTTTTAAATCATTACTGAAGATTTATCAGTACAACAAAATGTACAAAAAAAATGTCTAAAAATTCCATTAAAATCTTAGATAGAGTATTTTGCTTCAGAGCACAAGAGTTAAGTCAGTTTTCATAATTATCAAAGTCCTAATTTGAAGAAACCCATAAGAAGATAAAATTTATGCAGTGCAATAAGGAGTCTGTAGTCCTCCCTAGTTATACACTACAGAAAATTAAATATATTTACTCTTTAAATCAAATTGATGCATATTTCCCCAAAGGCATTCCTTCAAAGAACTTTTTAACACTCCCAACGAAAAAATAAATATATAAATGAACATTAAAGTTTTGCCTCTGGTCTGAATATTTAAAATAGCACATCAGCATTCCTCTGGAAATTTTTCTTTCGGCATAACTATTTAGAATACTTTGCACGTGGCTTAGAATATTTGAATTCTATAATCTTCATAAGAAAGAAGAAAAATCATTGCATATTTTTATCAATAATTCTCCTCACGTAGTTTTTTCTTGACAGAATAAGTCCGGGAGGGGAAAATTCACTTCTGCGGAGAGCCGCAAAAGCCATTATGCTATGGAAATTTCTATCATGCACGAATAAAACGTCACTTCCGATGATATTTTCGACAAGCTATAAGGTACATGTGTTTACAAAAGTTGCAAAAGTCGGATTAAGAATTTAACGTGTTTGTCTAACAAGGACTAAAATAGTTCAACGCATAGTTTGGAAATGAACAAATATTTGTGCGTTGAATTAAAGTATTAAATTCTGAAGCATTTAAAAAAACGATATGGATTTTATTTTCAGTGTGCGGTTTTTACCAGAAATTTTTTTATAAACTAGTTATTATAGTAAATGATTCCAAAATAAAAAAAAACCGATGTTATCTCTGGGCATAACTATACGACTACTTTAATCATACTGCAGCTATTTTGCATATGCATTTTTTTAAAAATAATATTTAATAAAATACATCCGATGTTTAAAAAGTTATTAATTATAGCTTAACATTTTTCTTTGACGCTTGAGTAGTTATTTTTGAGTGGTTTGTAACTTATATATATATATATATATATACAGGGTGGTTATAATTAAAGTTTCCCTATTAACAGCATTCTACAGCTGAAATGGGTGAGCCGATTGCCACCAAATTTGGCATGCGGACTGTACACGAGATGCGTAAGGAAGTTTTTTTAAAAATAATAGCTCAAAAAATGTCCACCAGATGGCACTTTGCATGATGAAATCAGCTCTAAAATGTCCTAAAAAGGTTTTAGCCTTTTAAAACTAATTTGGGTCCAATCAATAAAAACATCAGGGTTGTCCAAATTAAACTTCCCCAACTCAGAGGACTGTGCAGGATGTTGTATGGGTCATAATGTGATGAAATTTGGAAAACAGACACTTCAGATCATGCGCTCGAGATTTATTTTAAAAAAATATTAGTACAAGAAGTTGCCGATAGGTGGCGCTTTAACACTAGTAATTTGCATATTTCAACAACGTGATTTGCAGAAATAAAGCTTCTGCGCAACGTATCTAACAGACGAGCCCAACAAAAGTGGAAGACAGGCGCTGCACAGGCAGTTGTTTCCAGCTCGCTGATGAATGGCGACTTTGAAAGACAAAGCTCTGTTAGTGAAAATTTTCTACCAGAATGACGAGAACTCCTGTGCTGCGATAAGAGCATTCGGTCGGCTAAAGAACTTACGCCGAGGACCAATAACATCACGCGTTTTACGAGACATGATGAAGAAGTTCGAAAGAACCGGGCAGCTGAGAATTTTGCCAGGTAGAGGACGACATGTTGTGGATTCTGCACGCCTACAAGACGTTACTTTGGCTGTCGTGGATGCCACTAGCCAATCGCCACATGGTGTTGTCAGTGTGCCAACTGTTTCTCGTGCTGTTGATATGCCCTATTCGACCGTCTGGCGTGTAATGCGTCGAATCCTGGGTTATTTTCCTTACAAAATCCATAGTCTTCATCAGCTGTCCGACGGGGATCCTGCAATTCGGGAAGCATTTGCGCTGCAGTTCCTTGCCAGAATGGAAGTCGATGCTGCTTGGCCGTGGAACATCCTTTGGACAGATGAGGCCCATTTTCACCTGAATGGTCACGTGAATACACACAACTGCCGCATTTGGGCAAGTGAAAACCCGCGCGCAATCCATCAAGTGTGCCCTTGCACCCTGAAAAGGTTACGGTATGGTGCGGTTTCACCGCAACATTCGTCATTGGGCCGTATTTTTTTGAAGAGGTGACTCCAAGAGATTTCGAAACCTGCTCTGTCACAGGAAAACGGTATCAGAACATGTTGCAAACATTTGTGATCCCTGAACTGCAACCACATGGCCGCCTCCAGGGCACGATATTTATGCAGGATGGTGCACCTCCCCATATTGCTCGTGGCGTTCAACAGGTGTTACGGGCAACTTTCACCGATGCACGTGTGATCAGCCGCTGTTTCCCTACAGCTTGGCCTCCTCGCTCGCCTGATCTCACACCGTGCGGCTTTTGGTTATGGCGATTCTTAAAGGATCAGGTGTACCGAGAACACCCAGCAACCTTAGCACATCTGAAAGACGACATTATTCGGAATGTTCGTGGAATTAATGTGGACTTACTGCGTTCCGCTGTGGAACACACTGCTTTACGAATTGAAAGAGTTATGGAGAACCACGGCACACATAGAGAACATCTGTAGAATGTTTTGTTTGATCTGCAGCGCCACCTATCGGCAACTTCTTTTACTAATAATTTTTTTTTTCATAAATCTCGAGCGCATGATCTGAAGTGTCTGTTTTCCAAATTTCATCACATTATGACCCATACAACATCCTGCACAGGCCTCTGAGTTGGGGAAGTTTAATTTGGACAACCCTGTATATTGTCTGTACATATCAAATTAGTCATTTCCGTTGTTAAATTTGCTGTTCTTCATACAAAACGCCACCTAGTGAACGTGTTTGGAACTAATTTCTTTTTTTCGAAATTCCTTGAGCGCATCTGCTGTCTTGTCTATATACCAAATTTCGTGTTCCCGTTTTAGCTGTAAAACCCTGTTTATAGGGGAAATTTAATTATAACCAACCTGTATATATATATATATATATAGATAGATAGATAGATAGATAGATAGATAGATAGATAGATAGATAGATAGATGCATAGATACATAAACAGACAGTGAAAGAGATTTTGGATGTTTTTTGCGGTTTATGAGATTTCAAAACTTGGGTTCAGTTTTAATACTTAAATGACCCCTTAAGACAAAACGCAACGATGCAACAATAGAGACCATTAATCGATATAAAGCAATACCTTCCTTTTTCTGTGCGAGAGTCTAAAACCCTCTTTTGTTTCGGATTTCCTTTTTTTCTCTTAGAGGAGGAGGGGTACTCCTTTGACGCTTGAAAAATCCCTCTATTTCATACATAAAAATGTAATAGTCTTTCAATATTTCTTACCTATCTTCCTTTTTTCTCTTTCTAGACTACTCCTGACGCCCACCACTATTCACCATGAAACTCATCCGCTGGGTGGAGGTGCACATCGGTCGTTCCCGCAGGAAATCCAAGAAAGAAAAAGATGGTCTCACCATCAACTGCGGAGCGGACATTCCCCGCAGAAGGGACGAAAGTACGCCCAGCACCCCCCTTCATAAAATCGAGCCCATCGGCAAAGACCTCCCGAGATCGGCTGGTAGCACACCCCAGCGCATGAAGCATCCACCGTCTCCACATCCCCTGCTAAGGGCACCCGAAACCCCGACTATTGATGGCCGATTGCACATTAGAACCAGCTTCCTCGACCCTGGTCAGAACCCTTTGTCAGGGCAGCAGCCTCTCGGGTTTGGGTCTTCCACGGCCCTCGATACAGGGTCCCCGAGAGTCCGTTGTCGCATTCGCACGAACCCGTGGCTTCCATCTCCGAAGAGCACATCCAGTAGTGGAGATTGTGGTTGGAATGGTGGAAGCGGGGGTATCAGATCTTCATCAATCGGATCGGAGAGCTCTGAGTCTATAGCTGGCAGTGGATTCGGGAGCCAGTCCAGCGGCAGTTTGTGGGAAGGTAATGTGCATTTCAAATTACTCTTCTAATTTCTTATCGAAAGGATTTACGTTGTTAAGTGTGCATCCAAGCCGACCAGATTGTATAGTGGGTAAAGCACCATACTACGGTTTCGGGTTCAACTCCCGGCGGTCGGGCTTCGATCCCCGAGTGGGCGTGTCTGTCCTTGCGTCCGTCCCTTCAAAGGGGGCGACGTTGGTCCACCTAAAGTGCTAATAGTGACCAACAACTCCGGCCTTAGTAGTGGCCAATGCCTCCAAGGCAGAGGCCCGCCATTGGAAAGGAAAAAAAAAGTGTGCATCCCAGAATTATAATTGCAAAATTCACCAGATGGAGTCATTTTACTGCAGTTTTCAGTAAACTTACGAGGACATAGTCGAATAAGTTTCAATACTGTCTAAAAGCTCTTAATTTGAATACCCATTAAACTTAAACTTGTGCATACTCTGTGCTGATAGCTAGAAAATAAAAACAGTGAACTTTTTCTTACTTCCAAATTGTTAAATTAGTGCTGAAAAAATGAAGCATTTGTAAGACAAAGACAGACACACTGTAGTTCGCTTCATTCGTAGAAGAGCTTTTTAATGAACGTTAATCAAATATAAGTAACGCAATTTTTGAAAAACCTTTCTCTTGGCGTAGCTATTGACCATTGCTTTCTACACATGTCCAATAAGAACTCTAAAGCTCAAAATATGTTATGCCAACCTTCATGATTTTATCCCATCAACAATGGTGCAACCAATGATTTCCGGAGAGGAATCTTAAGGTGGTTATATTGGCTTTAAATTTTCTAAAAAGTATATTTTTTCATGTGTAAGATATAAGCCATGTGATTTAATGAAACAAGTTTTATTCGTAAAATCCCTTAAATGTAATCAAATAACAAGTTGCAGCATTGAAGATATTGACTTTACTAAAATGTGGAACTTGAGTTGTTTTTATATTTTGAATAAGTATAAATTCCTAACTTGGGCTTAATCTGTAAACTTGTTCATCCCTTGTTGGGAGGTAAATTCGGTCACCTACAAGGTGCCCCATAATAAAATTTTCAATACTTCATGTCCCTATAGTGGCGAATACCTGATGAGCAAACGCCTGCTCTTAAAAAATAAACAAAATAAACTCTCTCCAACTCCTGTAAGCTTCACACAATGACGTCAAAATTTACTGGAAAAAACTTGAAAAATAATTCTGTCTCTCACTGTTTTATGTAAAACGTCATTTGCATGCTGCCATGTTTATTTCGGCAAGGCAAGATTGCTTCGCAAACTCAAATCAGCATTGCAATGTGACACACACCTAAGCAACGAGGACTTCCAGTCGGAACATTAAGCTGATAAATCTAGATTTTTAAAACACCAGACAATTTTATAATTATTTTCGCAGTTTGTTCCATGTTTAATGCTTATTTTGGAAAACAAAGTATTTTCATTAAGGATACTCTGAATCATCGAATTGCCTCACTACTGTTTAACCTGTAATCTTTTTTACGATACAGGAAAGTAACTCTTTTCCTTTCAATACCTTTACCAATATGCTAGTTCTCTGATTTACACTCCTACAATGCATACTAAAATTCACAATCTTTGAAGGTTTGCTAGGCATATTAACCCGTCAACGACAGGTACTTAGCTAGCACATCTACAGGCTCGCTATAACTACTATAAGCTTCCCCTATAAACAGCATCTGCAGCTGAAACGGGTGAACAGATTGCTACCAACTTTGGTAAATGCAGTGTACAAGAGATGCTCCAAGGAAGTTTTTTAAAAGTTTAGTTCAAAAGTGTCCACTATGTGGCGCTTTGAATAAAGAACAGAAAAATTTAGAAATTTCAAACAATTTCAACGTTTATTTATAATCAATTGTTTACGAATATTTATTAACTAAGTTGGGTCATTTCTTGACTTAAATTAACCGGTTTTGCATGCAAAGCACCACCTACAACGGGTAGTTATTCAACTTAAGCAATAGGCTTGAAGTTTTATTAAGGCTGGGATTTTTCAAAAATTGTGTCTTCATCGAGGCAAAGGATTGCCAAACTTAGCATTTTTTGACTACAATTTTCACACTTTAGTGATGGCTTTAGTCAATAGAAATCCAACTATCCATTAAACGTGATGTAATGAAGCGATTTACTTGCAACGAAATATATATGTTGACTATTTTAAGCATAGACCAGTGTTTCTCATTTAAATTAAAGCTAAAAAAGCAGCACGTACAGGGTAGTACAGCTGTCAAAATGGCATTTACATCCAGACAAATATCTTTCTTCCTACAAGAATTCGTACTTGTAAATTTAAAGTCCTTATAACACTTCAATTTCTTTTTTTATTTAGCATTAAATTAAGAAATTTTTGCTTCTTCTGAATGTCTCATAAATATTTCTGTATGTTTCTGAAAAAAAAAAAAAAACGTTACTCTCTCAGTGACAAGCTGCTTAGATAATCAACTCTAATCTATATGTTATCATTTCAATTTATTACTTACTTAAAATAAAATGTTTTCAATCTTGGTACTGAATAAACATGTACTCAATGTACGTTTTTCTTTAACACTTTTGTGAATCTCGTCAACGAACATAAAATTGCTTCCGCTTTCATAACTTTATCATTAGAGACTTCTAAATCTTTTTTATCTGTTGAGTGTTTTAAAATCATGCATTAATTATATCACTGAAATTCCACTTGTAAATTGTTTTTCTACACCATCCTTAAAGTGGTAACTATGATGGTCTAAATTAACATTTAATTTAATACGTAAGTCTAAGTATTTAGTTTAATGAAAGCATTTGCGAATATTTTTATACAATTAAAATTAATTAAGATTCTTCTGAGCCTCTATGTTTTAAATTTAATTTGCTGTATGCACACTAAATTTAACTTTAAACTTTCTGTAATTATTTTAAATTCAACTAAATACAGTTGTAATTAAATTAAAGACTTGATGTGTTAATTTGCAAAAGCATTCTAGGTTCTTAAAAGTAAACTGAATCGTAAATTACCGTGCAGGTCTTAGTTTAGATTTTTGAAAATTCTCTCTCTGTACAAGCCGTTTGTGATCTTACTCCTTTAATTTAATTGATCTTTTTTCATAAAGTGATTACACGAAATATAATTATTTTTGCAAAATCTCGTTACGTATAATTGTCGACGAATGTTAGAAATTATCTTAAAATACCTAGTTGAGTCTACTAATTTCACAAAACACACAATTGTGCCTGAGTTGGAGATAACGGAGCTGTATCTAATGCGGAAATAGTCTTGTGTTTAATGTTTCTATGTGAATTTTGCATTTTCTTTATACTTTCAAAAGGAATACTCGGCAAATTCTTCTGAAAGTTACATTATACAGAGCAAATGTTTAATTGTATGATTTCTGAAAAGTAAGAATCACTCTAAAAGTTGTGCACCCTCTAATCCCACAATCAGTGTGCGATCCGTAAGCACACCTCACCTATTATTTGCACGATCATTGCACAATAGTTTCACCAACATTCACGTCATGACTAGAGTCTTGACGTCAGAGATACACTGAATTTATGAATTTTTAAAAAATAATTCTGAATAGATGGATATAGCTTAAATTAAAAATGAGTTTCTTAATTATACATAAATTTAATTTAGTTAAGTACTTCTTGGGGCCATTCGTTAAAAATTGAATTCATATACTTTCTATTGGCAGCTATTCTGCCGAGCTGCAACATGTGCAGTGCCGCATTTCTTTACTTCCTTACCGAGCAACGAGGCAATTCAAAACGTGTGTTATCGGGTTTTGTATTTTAGCTATCAAATGAAAGGTAAATCTTTGATTTATTATTATTATTATTATTACTGCAGTAAAAAGTTAGAATGTCTTTCCCAGGAGTTGAAACCAGAGCATCGAATTATTTAATTTGATTTCTATTAAATGATATTGTCGCGATCATCAGTTTACATGTGGCTTAACATTTCCGATTAAATGTTGTCAGGAGGGGTCCAAAAGGGCATGTACAAATGTATTTAATCTGATGAAACATATTGAAAAGTATCACCTATCAACGATCGAAAAAGTAACTTTTGTTCCTAGTTTGATGTCTGAAGTAGTTGAAAATGCTGAGGATGATAATGTGTATAATGAGGTTCAGCCAATGGAGGTAGAGTGCACGTACTCACAATAAAATGAGCAACATGTTGATTTAAAGAAAGCTTTTAGACATGAAATTTTATCCGTTGTTCCTAAATTGAGAAGCAATAGCAGTCTTCCACATAACATTGTATCTCTTTTTGAAAATGCTTGTAACTCTGTAGCACAGCCAGTCGCTTCTTTTGTGTTAAAAAATTCGAGCAGTACAACAAAAGCAGTGCTGCCAACTCTCCCGTTTCTTTCGGGATATTTCCCACCACAATTTTTAAACAGATTTAATTTGAATTAAATTTTTGGCCGTATATTAACTATAAACTGATAATTAAAAATTAGTGGTTGGAAGTCACCCAAAGAAATGGGAGAGTGGGAATCTTTGACAAAAGTGATGCGACAAAAGTGATGCAAGAAAAGTGCACATTCAACTGTGTATCACGAATACGCAGCTGAGAACATGGTTATGAGTATCCTTACCGCACATTCTTAATTAAGATTAAATGCACAATCAATTGTGCATCCTGAATGCAGAAACTGAGTGCACAGTTATGTGCAGCAGCTGAGAGTGCACATACAGTGTGCTTCCCCAGTACACACATCTGTGCACTGTAAGTGCACTTTAAGTAATCTTTTGCACATCTCAAGTAACATCGTTTCTCAAGTAATCGTTTGCACATCTTAAGTAATCTTTTGCACATCTGTGCACTGTAAGTAATCTTTTTAGTGAGTATGTTTTAAATTACCTTTATATTAAAAAACATCGGTCACTTCAGGAAAGTGACCGATGAAAAATGACTTTTGAAATCACAACACACTTTAAAACTGACTTGAAAATAACCAAACGCATGATATTGAATGATGTGATTTATAAATTATAAAATTATAGAAAGATCCAGACTCTTGTAGCAATATCTTCTTCCAAAGCCTCACTCGTCGTCTTCATCCATTTCTTCTTCTCTATCATCTTTGCTTCCTCCTTCTTGAGCAGCTTCTGTCAAGATATTTTGGTAAAAAATTAATCGTTTGTCGGTATCTCATCTCGGTCCGAAATGTTTTGTCAGTAAGTTTTTGATATCTCGAAGTTTTAGCGGTTTTACCGCGGCATCCGGAACCACTGCCTCGAGCTTGCTGTTCGTATTTCTCCGCAACCGACCCTATAGAAGATTTCCCCTTCAATCAACACCTTATTCTTATCTTTCGTTATGAAAAGTGCTTTCGTCTGACTGAATTTAAATGCAACTGTGCAGGTGGTTTGAGAAAGGCAATAATGGCCTTCTTCCAATGAAAGCCAGTGATGGAAGAAAGCCATCTCTTTTCGGCTTTAAAACTGCTACAATTTCAGAGAGAATTTCTTCAAACTCCACAGGCTGAGCGAGGGACTCTATTTTCTTAATTCCCGGTCAATTGGATCTAAAACAAGATCTGGCGGGATAAAAGAAAGCCCAGAAATGGGGAAAATTAACTATATTCTTCAGGTACTTAGGGCCATGCCGAATCAAACAGTATTTAAGCATAAACATTAATGATGTATTTTTATTCTGGCCTCCACAGCCATCAGCCACATACCTCAGTACATGGTACTTACCTAAGAAATTTGGCTTTGCTTCTTTTCCAAAACGTAGGAACGGACCTTTCTATTTTCTTGATTGACTAGCAGACACTTCTTCCACAAACTTCTTCATAATCTAGAAAAGCCGAAACTCAATTACAAAGTTTGTGCACACAGTCACAGGGATAGATACAATATCAAGAAGCTAATCAACAAGAACAACTAAGCAACCACCGAGACACTTCTGTACGCAAGGAGAGGAGGGGGTTGTTGGGGGTCAAGCCCCCCTCCACGCTTTCGCCGAGAATTTTTTAACATATATATATATATATACATAAAGATTATGCCTTTTAGCATAAAGATTATGTGTATAACCCCTCCCCTCTCCCCCCTTGAAGGAACTTTGCTTACACTACAACACCGTGAGCCTTGATTGTGAGCTGGAGAAAAAAGGCCATCAAGCGGGTATGCAGATGACCGATTTTGAAACTTACCGGATGGAGGACTTGCCCGGTTTTTCAGTGCATCGTAATTTTCAAGCGCATATAAAACATGAATTTGACGGGATTAGCCATGATATCTCGTTTCCAGTTAATGGAAAAGTTTACTAGAACTTAAAAAACTGAAAAAAACCCCGCTTTTCCAAGATTTGAGGAGATGGCCGGTTTTTGCAACTAGACGGCACAATTATCCAAAATAAGTTTTGGTACACAGTATATGTTGGTTGCAGTTATCTGAAATAATCTGTTTGGCATAGTTTAAGGGTATAATGGAACAATAGTACATAGCTTAGCTATGTGCCTTCTTTTGTTCTAAAACTGATGGATTGATCTCCGATATCGCAGTCGGTTCCTCCAATTAATAAATAAAAGCTAATTAAAAAGTTCTTTCTCCAGGATACTCAGGTGAACCTTGGAACGGAATACGTCTCAATGGACGTAGTCCTTCTTCTACCCGCCTTCCCCGGGTTACCCTGGAACGTTCTGCACTTCGTCAACGGACAGTGATTGAAAGTGATCGTCTATCTTTCGGCGATGACGAAGACAAGCCTTATTGCCCAGCAACTTATTGCCGTCCCATCCCAAGGAGTGCCTGGATGGACTTCCGAGAACTCACGACAGATATTTTAGAAAATACCAGAGACGACGATGAAAGTAGTGATGAAGCCTACTCAGAAGATTATGTGCATTCGGAAGAACAAGATGAGCTGCCCCTGGAAGTCATGCGTAAGTATCAATTTAGTTTTGCAGAACGCCTGGTATAGTATCTGCTTATGTAATTCGCATTCATGATGTAAGATTTATTTTCAAATAATTCTAACTATTCATTTTAAAACATACATTTCATACTAGACGTAATTTTCTAGAAAAAGCGTTTCATTTTAAAACCCTTGCTTTTTACTCGAAATGTTTATTTATATTGAAGAAATATGACGTTGAACCACACTTCCACATGGCTTAGTCATCATAATATTCAGAGATTTATTAAGACCACGTAAAGCTAGACATAATCAATGTGTTACTTCTAGAAATTTTAATTAATACATGGGAAATTAAACAATTTTATAATGATTCATTCATTTCTAATAGATCTAATAGTTTCATCGAAATAGAACATTATATATATCATCATCCTGATTCAACGGAAATAATTATATATTAAGTTTTAAAAGAAATATAAAACAGACCTGTGTCAAAATATTTTACAGCTCTCTAAGAAAAGAATGGCTATTTACATACAATGATTAGAAAACGTGAAACATTATTTATTAAAATAATTTTTAATGGAAAGAAATAGAAGTACACTATTTGAACAGCATAAATCTAATGTAGTATTTGATCCGCTCCCAGCACTTTTCTTTCAATTTGTTTAAGTTGTTTTAAAAGTAGCACATTCCCTACTACCTACTTTTTACCTATATTAATTGATGATCTCTAAAAGTATCCTACTCCTAAGTCCGGTTGAAGAATGAAAAAAAAAATGTAGAGTGGACTAAAGTTTGGTTAAATTTGGTTAAACTAGGACATAAAAGCAAGTTTTATTAACTATGTTGTAATTTATGTAAAAAGGATAAATTTTCTTCTGGTATGTCGTATAGTACAAAAATGTTAGCATTAAGATTCAACAAGTTTTTGATAATAATGATTTTTATCAAAATGTATCGTTTAGTTTATAAATAAAGTAATTTTAACAATGATTTTACGATTATCATATTATACTGGGTGCCCCAACAGCATTGACTCAGGCTTTTATTCCTTAAACATTCTCTATGGACATGTACAATAAGTTACAAATTTAATTTAAAAAATGTACAAAATTTTATTATTCGGGCCTTAGTAGTGGCAAAATGCTTGATAAGCAAAAAGCCCGTTGAAAAAAAAAAAAAAAAAAAAAAAAAAAACTAAGTGTGGATGTTTTTGAATAGGGATCGTATAAATATTGAAACTTTGTATTTATTTATATTTAATCTCCAGAAATTTTTAATCGATACCATGAAATTCTGCATCTTTTTATACGTAACTTTTTAATTTATTGTATGGGTCTATGATAAAAGTTAAGGAATTAAATCCTAGTCCAGTGTTTTTGGGACACCCTGTATATATATTGCAGCTTTAATCGAGATAAAAATAATTTCCTTTCCCTGCCCAAAGTATACTTTTGAGTTAGAGTAAATTCATATTGAAGAATGTTATCGATTTTTATTTGGTTTAATCGATAAAACTGGATAGATTCTGTCAGAAAGAGTTCTTCAATAGCCGATAACTTCTAAGAAGTAGAAGAGCGAACTTGAGCTTAAGGTATTACCACCTTACCCTCGAGAATTCGATTAGAGGTTGTAAATGTATTGATTTTTTCTTTTATCCCTTTAGAAACTTTATACTAAGTTGTAATCTTGCTATCATTAGCCTCACCAAGGTGACTCTTACAGTAATGAAGATTATTTTAAGATGAAAAGAAATTAGTTGCTTAAAATGATGTTAAAGGACACCCAGTTGGATGAGAGCGTTTAAACTCCAGCATAAAAATATTTTTATGCCATTTTTCTTGAATTAGCTTGAGACCTTATTCATTTTGTCATTTTATTGAAATATGCAGCATTTTAAATAATCTGAATTTAACAACAGCGAAAACTTTCGTAGAAATAAGTTATCATTGTGTATTAGAAATAACAGAAAAATTTCGAAGTTTGAAAAAAATTATGAATTTGAACTAAAGAAAATATTTACAAATTTCAGTTAATGCTTAATTTAAGTCATGGAAAGATTATAGATTTTAAGAAAGAAGCTTGATTTAGTACGTAATTCAATAGCAGCTACGCATAAATGGCATTAAAAAATTATAATGATTTCTGAATTATTCTTGCTAGTTGAAACAGAGAAGATATTCGATGCCTTATCTATTGAAAAATCATAAATAGTTGCTTAAGCTAATCAGGTACTTTTTAAAAAACTTTATTACATGAAGATCAGTTAAAATACACACGATAGTCACTACGTTCATATTGTTTGAAACTTCATATGCAAAATTCCTTTTAATAAGCACTAAGTCAACTCAGACCTTCAAAAAATTTCCAAGATGGTTTTCCGTTTCAAGTTTTATAAATATTTTTATAATTCAGGTACAAAACTTTGAAAAAAAAACTGCAACGGAAAATAATTTTTATTTTTATTAAGGTTTAATACGAATCATTACGAAAACATGTATGAATCTATTTGCAGGTACTT
Organism: Cheiracanthium punctorium; assembly: GCA_038373885.1. NCBI lineage: Eukaryota > Metazoa > Arthropoda > Arachnida > Araneae > Cheiracanthiidae > Cheiracanthium > Cheiracanthium punctorium. The sequence continues at coordinate 632,642 of JAWZYV010018653.1, forward strand.
CGAAAGGCAGTCCACCTGATACAGGAAGCCCCCAGGCAGACAGTGCTTGTGGAAGTGACCGAGACAACAGCAGCTGTAGCACTACGCCTCTTTCTGAAACTCCTGCTTCTTCATCGGGCACCAGGAAATCTCTTGTTGAGTCGAAAGAGCTTCTTCAAGACAAAGTTCAGAGGTTGAGAATCGAACGCCATTTAGTCGACCAAAGAATGAAAGAAGCTAGGGCCGAGGAGATCATACGGAGGGAGGAACAGCTCATACTGCAAAGGGAGCTCGTGCAGTTTCGAAGGCTTCTTTTGCTGCAGACGTTATCGGAGCTAAGAAGCCAGTTGGAGAGACAGGGTAAAAGGATTCATCGCAACTATACAGACGACAAAGAAGACACAAAAGCTAAAGCAGCGCACTTAAACGCTGACGAGGGTGATGAGACCTGGCTCCAGGATCGCACTGAGCTTGTCGGGTAAACTGAAAATGCATCTCATCAGGTTCGGACATTAGTGGCGTAGGCACTTAAACCATGTGCAATAAATTACATTCCAAGTTAGATATACGTTTGAAATCCTAATAAGCTACGTACGTTTGGTTGTGTATTGATGGTTATTGTTTGGACCATATATCGTTAAGCTCAAAAGTCAAATCTGCAAAGTTATAAATTTATATTAGTTTAACTGTATGTGTTTAACTGTATGTATAACTTTGATTGAGTATTTAGAAATATTCTAAAACTTTGCACTCCTATGTCAAGTCTCTTTTTACATCGTTAACTCTGTAGAATTATTATTATTATTATTATTTTGCAATGGTAAAATTTAAAATTGTCTATACATTGTCTTATAACGCCAACCTCAAAAGTCCCACTATTCTTTAACAGTAAAGAGATTTCACAGAAAAACAAATTGTACTTATCAGCTATATCGTGAAGCTCAGTTTGAATAAAGCGCATGGATTTATTAGGAATAGTTGAAAAGAAAAATTAAAAAGAAATGGGAGTGCAAAAGGTTAAAATTAATTCTATTTGTATTAAAGCATTTTATTCCAACGTTTTCAATCCGTCGGAAGATGTTAATTACCATATATATCTGAAAAATTTCGTAAGTTTTTACGGAAATGTACGTGTTTAAGCACGTAAAAATGCACTTATACATTCATTCACTTATAAAGGTACATATGTGCATACATTAAGATGTAGATATATGTATGCGATGCATATATGTCTTCAACTACGCCTCTACTGCTTGAACATTCCATTCTGAAACATTCCGTAATATGTTATAAACGAAATGTCTGCTGTTACTGAATTTCACTTATATGTATAAAGCCCAAAAGTCATATAGGGAACGTAATTAATCTGGCAAACACGTTCTCTTCATCTAAAGCCATTTGTTATTTCATTGCATTCAATGCTTCCACTTTAAATGTCCATGATAAAATTTCTCAATGCACAAAATACAGAATCATATAGATATCAAAATATTTTTATGCATAAAGAATTAATCTTATTTCTTTTACTGTACATGCACCTTGAATTTTGTTTTCATGATCAAAGTGTTTTGATCATCAAAACAATACCGTAATTGAATTTATATAAAGAGATGACTCGTTTTATCTTAAATTTTCTAAAGGAATTTGAAATGATAACAACATTTCTTTTGAAGTTGAGAAAGTCTAGTCTATTTTTGTTTTGAAACGATGAGCTTAATTTTTCAGTTTATATGCATTTTGTTGTTAAGTTTTACTTATAGTTTTTTTTCATATTTTGCGTTGTTACTCGTGGTTTAATAACATTTTAAAACGTGTTTATGTTTTATAACGTCACTACTAAGTTAAGTGCTTATTTTATACAAGAGCTGGTGGTGTTTATACAGATTTTATTTACTCTCTAAATAATCTTTTTTGTAAAATAAGTGACCTTCGTATGTTTTACGTAATTTGGTTATTTTTGATGATGCTTGTTTCTTTTAAAACTTATGCGAAACAGTTGAGAAGAAGATTTTAACTTTTAGAACAATCAGAATAAAATCTTGCCTTTCCTATTTCTTGAAAAATTTGTGCTTGCTTTGCATTTGAAAAGCATTGTTTGTACAAAAGTATTCACTCACCTATTTTCGTATGAACTATTTTTATTAATTACTGCTTCCGACTAGCGTACAAATTTTCATGCTAAAATTTCTGTGCGTGATTACAGACTAACTAACGAAAATTGCGGAAAGAATCACTCTGAAATTTGTAATTTAGTTACAATGTTCGTATCTAATAAAAAAAATTCTTATGTTAAAATTATTATAATTTTATATCCCGCGACGAAAATCGTGTCCTCCGTTTATCATGTATAACAAATCTTCAATGGAAATATGAACATTATGTATTTTTTTAAAGAAAATTTTAGTACAGTTTAGAAAAATTTAGTACAGCATTTTTTATAAAAGAATATTAACAGAGATTAAATTTTAATGAAAATAAAATATGTTTTAAAAGTTCAAAACTCATTTTACAATTTATAAATCACCTTTTACAGAAACAACTTATTATATTTGGAAATTAATACCCTAAAATTAATTTAAATAATTCCAGTACTTAAAACTAATTAGCTGGAACACACAATATTCCCCTTCCTGCAAACTTAGCTTGGTATATCCTATGTGAATTACATTCTTTAAAATGCGAATATTTAGCTAATATCTCATATTTTTAATTTATTCTAAATGATTTTTTTAATCAAACATGTAAGAGCTTATTTACTTTACAATCTACATTGTGAATGAAAATATTGAGTCAAATTAATTTATCATTTTTATTCTATTTTTCGTATATTTCTTTTATTTAATTGTAATTATAAACAGTATTCTTACAATACTCAGAATATATTGTTATAATAGAAAGTCACGTACTACAAAAGATAAACCGCATTTGGGTGTGTCCGCTGATCTCGGACATGTCACCTAATTTTTGTCCACTTTCCTAAATAAGTAATAAAGTTATTGTTTAACGTACATTTACTAATATCAACCGCATTTAAGTCGGTTAAAAATTCAGACATCTAAAATGTTTATGTCATTCACAATGTAACTGTACTATAGAACCTAATACATAAAATATTAATCAGCAAGCTTTAATATTTGAAAATCTAATGTAACTTCGTTTAAACAGGAATTCTCCATTTTCTGAAATACTTATATGATAATTTATTTCCGTTTTGAAATAATTCTGAATCGTAACCAAAGCAAATGAAAATTTACAACTCTTGTTCAATTATATCTAAACAAATTTTTTAAAGAAAACTATATTAATAATTAAAGTAATGATTATTTCATGAATATTTCGAAATGAACAAGAAAAAATTACAAAGATAAAAGTTAAAGGTAAGTTACGAACATTTTTTTCATAATAAAATAAAGAATAAATTACCTTTAAAGAACTCATTTGTTCATATATCATATTGGTTTTAGAAGAATTTTTATTAAAAGTTATTAGTATATTAGTGACATTATATTTAACGAGTAGCAAGAATTTATAGTTTACGAGATAGAATTTTAAAACGAGTAATATTTAGTGAGTATTATACAATGTCATTTAATGAATTATTCTAACTAGTTTAGATTTGTGTAGTGTTATGTATAGTTACACATTTAGCTTTTATGACTATAATCATATGATGTTATTTCATTAGGGATTTTGATATAAAAAGAAATAGTGAAGGGGATCAGAGAAATTTATATTTAAAATGCTTGAAAATTTACTTTATTCATAGAAAGATGAATTCAACGCCGGTATTTTTCATATTTCATTTTTTATCAATATTAGCTCAATAAAAATATAATGTTGAAAATGTATTCATAATATATTTTTGCTTATTTCATGAGATTCTACTCTTAAAAATAATTTTTATTAAGAAAATATTATAATTTGTTACCGCTGATTAAAAGCATCTAACAAATTAATATTTGTACAAAAATTATTTAATATCCGTGTCACTGCATTGCATTTAACAAGCGCATTAATTTTTAAATGTACGATTACGTTTAATTCCCCTTTATTGTTTCTTTGGGCAAACTGTGCTACATGATAGAAATCATAATAAGCTGAATGATTTTATATTGTTCGCGAGAGCAAGTTGACAAAACTACAGATAAATACAAAGTATGTTACTCTAATTCACACAAATTCAAAGTATTCTTTTTGTTCAAAATCTAAATTTTGTTGAAAATCTGAATAAATTTTCTTTTATATTAGAAGAAGCATTTGCTGATCAAATTTTAACAATCATACTTTTTATCGAATACATTTTCATTTTTTTTTAAATCGTGCAATTTCACTGAACAAAATTTATGCGCATTATTATGTAAAGAGTGTTCTTATATACTGAAAAAATATTTGTGTCATGAAAAACAAAAACATTTTTAATACTGATAAATTTTAAGTTTTTTAATGCATTGATTTGCATTCATTGCTTATTAATAAAAATTGCACATGCCGTGAGTATCAAGTTATTTACTTCTGACAAAATACCAGCATTATAAAATCCCACTATTCATGGTGAAAAATGAATTTAATCATATGCCATAGTAATTTTTGTTCAGACCTGTAAATAAAAAATTTACAATAATAACACAGCAAGCATTACTATTGTAAATCTTACATTTTATATTACATTATCCCAAATTATTATGATGACAAGATATAAACAATACCTTTTAACGAGAAATTTATAACCATACAAGTTGTCAAAAGGTATATGCACGGCTTTCACCATGAGCACATTATATAATTGCTAAGCCGATAAGTTAAAATATGTGAAATTTCAGTGGTGAAAAGCCACATTGTTTTGTTTTCAAACGTCACAGTCTCAAAACTAGAATTGCCAAATTTATTTGTTCATTTATGTAAATATAGAGGTCTCCTTAAAAAAATATAATTAGCTGTATCTTAGCTGATATTCGGGAATATTAACTTTAACTATTTTATTTCTTAAGTTATTATTTAATATCTACAGATAAATTTTTAAAAAATAAAAATATTTAGAGAAAAAATATTTTATCCATTTTTTTACAGAATAAAATGAAAAATACCGGCTTGTACCGAACACATTATTTCAAGATATTTTAATTATTTTATACTACTTCAGGAAATTTACTCAAATATCAAAAGAAATACCCAGAGCGACGAAGGACAGTTCTAGTTGTTAATTTAGTAATAACCACCTTCAGGAATGTTTTAATACATGGCATTCAGTATCTTTAAAGATTTCATTAAATTGAGAGCAGGTAAAAAGTATTTGTTTAAGTGATTGTGTAGTAAAACGTATGACTGTTGATTGTTTCTATAACACTGATACAGATTAAACGTTACTTTATGCATTCCATATTGTTGCCAATGTCTTTATGTCAAATCCTGTGATTTTGAAAGCGTTATCATTGTTTTGTGCATATTGTGAAGTATGTTGCGTCTTTCACGTGTTTTATATTACTGCTTCAGTCTCCTGTCTATGAAGATGTGTTAAAACTGTATGTTTGCAATGAGCTATAAGAATGAAACTGAATCACGGAGCAAAGTATGGAATTCTCTAATCATGGGTCTCGGCAGCATAGAGCAAGTGAGGGGGCCACATGCCCCTTGAATTTTTGTATGCTGCTTTATTCATGCTTTTTTGTTCTTTCCGACTTGATAACCATATGTTGAAGTAACCTTTGCCCCACCCCCATCCTGGAAAATATTCTGCCGACGCCCATATCACTGTAATTTTTTTATTTAAATTACTACAGAAAGAGTATTATACTGAAGTTAGCCTGTGCCTGATATAGAAATCTGGAGAAAATAAGTTTAGATATTTTCTCTTGTTTCTATTTTTTAGATTTTGGTTTTCTTTTCTTTTTTTTTTTTAACTAAAATAAGAATGCTTTCGAGTTTTATAGGTTATTTATTTATTTTGTGTGCATGAAATTCTTCATACCTGTGATGTGCACAATACATGGAATGATCATGCAATGGATTGAAGTTGATTTAAAAGTTCACTTTAAAATTGTTACTTATATTTGTTCTGTGCCATTTAAAACGACAAAATAATTTGAAATAATCAACAAGCTAACATCATAGATGTTTGCTTACAAGTAAATTTTACTTTTCGAGAAGCTCCCATTATAAATAAACATACTGCAAATAAAATTAGGTTTTGTCTGGCATCCGCAAACTACGAAACCTGAACACGGAAATCATTGGAAAATAAAATAGTACTTCCTAATTAATGCTGAATGTTAAAAATTTAACGTACACATATATATTTATATCATCTCAATTATCGACATAAAACACAGTTTTTAACTGCATACTTGCAAGTTCATCAATAACCAATTTCGGACGCTTTAAACTATTTTATTTTATTTATTCATTTTTTGTTATAAGTGTTGTTTGTATTCATCATAAAGGCAATCCTATTGATATATTTTGCCGGAATAAATATACGCCCTAAAAATTGCCTTTGAAAAAAGCTTCACTATTAACACTCTATGTGATAAGGTAAGTGGTAATTTGTGGTAGTAATGTGTTTATTGTGGATACAACATTTAAAAAGTTTACAGAAAAGGAAGGAAGTTTTTCGAAAAAGGTGAATATAGCAGAAAGGTGTATAGATGATGATTCTTGATGACATTCACTGGGATATTAACCGACTTAGATAAGAAGCAAATTACAATAATATTTTTCTTTATAATGTTATGATTATTCAATTTGAAAATAAAACCTTTTTTAAACTGGAGCAATAAAAAAATCACAATTTGTTAAAGATTTTTACTACCTCAATTACAATTTTTCTTAACAAAGTGTTGACTTGTAAAAATCAAAAGATGCACATAAAAGTATCAAAAGAATGTAATTTATAAACAGAATAAAATTATAGGTTATTGATTAAGTTTAAAAGTTTTAAAATACTTTAATCTGTAATAATAATCGGATATTTAAACACGCCATGTATTTTTTTTTTAATGTTGATTTCCTCCAAACTTTAAATTATTCAAACATTGCTTCGTTTATGATAGTAAATTTTGTTTGCACAATGCTTAAAAAATTAAAAATAATTTTATTGCGTTATTTTTTATTTTGGTACATCACTCTTAATAATACTGCAACTTTGTATGTTAAATTTTTATATTTACTCAATCAGCTTTTCAATTTTCTTTTAACCAGAATTTAAACTTTTGCAATATTTCATAAGATACTTTTTGGAAGCACTTTCTTAGTTGTATCACACTGTTTTATGATGTTAAAAAAGCGCTCGAACATAGCTATACACAATACTGAAAATTAAGCTTTTCTAACATAACATTAGTAGGCAATAATTTCCACGTTTCTTAAATAAGCAAACACAGACGCTCTGTAAAGACCATCCTGTAAAATGTACTGTAATATTATTACTGATGTATCTTTCAATTACTTATTTATCGGTATACATGATAAAATTTTGAGCTTCAATGAAACCCAAGTGTATTTAAAAATAGCCTGCTGTTAAAATGTTTTCAAACTCAAATTTTTACTTTTCATTGCATCTTAAGAGCATGATTTCAAATACGGAAAATATTAGAATAGTAATTATAATAATACTACTAATAAAGATTTTTTTTCGCAATTAGATAAAATAACGTTTTATATTTTAAAATATTTTTTAATGATTTAATTACAATATTCTCAGAAAACTGCATATTTACATTTACACACTAAATTAAGTCTTTACGGACATGTAACTTACCTGATAAATTATAGATTTAAATATGATCAATTGAAAGATACAAGAGCATTTGATTTAATACTTACATAAGTATTATATATTAATATTTCATTTCCATATGTTAGTAATAATTATGAATAACGGTAGTACGCATATTTTTTTTAAATCCTTATAATTTAAATATTTTAACGTAACATTGATATTAATAACCTTTCAAATTTGTATCTTCTCTGTGCTATTTCAAAAAACAGCTGAGTAATAAGTAGTCGTATTATAAACTTAAAAAGCTTGTTTGGTTGCATTTAATTAATTTTCACTATTCTTAGACATAATTCAAAAACTTGATAACTAGTATTCTTCATTCAAGACATGTCTGATGCACGTTATGTTTAAACGTATATAGGATTGACAGTTTCTAAATTTCCCACTGTACCACAGTATTAATTTTGCACATGTACCACGAATATATCAGTACAACATTTTTTTTTTCAGTTTCGCATGTTATTAGTGCTACACTATTGCTTTAAAAAACGAGTGTATTGTGTATGTCACAGGTTACTTTAATATCCAAACCTTTATAGAATGCATTCACAATTTTTGTAATATTAATGCAAACGTTTTTATGAGAGACTCCTAAACAAAGTCTATTTATTTTTATTTTTTTATTTTACAAATTTATCATTTTTTAAAGAAGACTAAAGCACAAGAATACAGGTTCGGTAAGTAACAAAATATGTGTTGATACGAATTTTATAAAGGAGAAATCTTTAAAATATATTTTTTAAATTTTACTCTCGTATAGTTCCCTACTATACTTCAACTTTTTGTAAAACTCACGACTATCGCATTATTTTCCTAACTTACTCAGGTGGTTTTTCCAGATCAAATACTTTGCAATTCATTCCACCAAGCTTGCTCAAGAAACCACAAAAATCATATGTAGATAGTTAATATGCGTTTGAATCTTATTGTCAACATGTTAATGTTAGAAATGCTGTTTCATTAAGACTGTATCTATTGTTTCATGTATTAGAATGCATAAGACGTATATTGTTACGTTTAAGTTTTGTGTATGTTGTTTTTTGTCATACAGCACTCGTGCTCTTTAGTGTTGTTTGAACAATTTTGTATGAATCATTTATAAATCAGCGATTATTAATAAACATTTTTAAAGCATAAGTATTTTCTTGTATTTACGCTTGCCTTTTTCACAAATTTAGAATTTTCTACACTTTTTTCTTAGAGGTTGTTTTTATCTAGTTGTTTTTGGTAGCATAGGTTGTTTTTGGTAGCATATACTTAGAAGCGTATTAACGTGTTTGCCCACAAGTCAGCTTTGTTCAGTTCCTTGGTCTTAACCAGATATCGCGTGCATTTTTAAATCTGTTGACATTTCAATATTTCTCTGACAGAAATTCCAAAGAAAAATTTTACAAAACTTAATTCAAATTAAATTGTTAGGAAAAGAAAATGGTTACAAGTGTCCTATCAAAATAGTTAGGCTTGGTCGGCAGCTCTGAACAGAAAAAAAATGGCTCCATGATATAGCATGTTTTTATTTACACTTGAAATAAAACTAAAGTTACATAAACATATCTGACAAATGTACTAGATATTAAACGTCTCGGCTATAAATAAATATCTTTTCGCTGGAGACATTCGCTACAACATCAACAAAACATTGAAATTTTGGGTGTCTGAAAGGAGTCTGAAAGGGCGGTGTTTGATATCAAAATCATTACACTGTCGATCTGGATGCATAGAGTTTGATAGTTTAATGAGATCTCTAAATATTGCATGTCCCTTGAAAGCAGATAACTCAAGGCATGTTACCCTTAAAAACATATATGACTGTTTAATTCGTATTAAAATTAATAACACTCAAATTAATCGGAATTTTTTAAAAAAAAATTTAGATATCACAAAGCAAATCAAGAACTTACTTTGTGATATTTAAGATTTTTTTTCCTATCGATTCTTTTCTATGCAGTTAGAACGTAAATTATAGTGTATTTATTTTAGTCTGCACTAAAAACTATCGTGTGACTTTTACCCACATGTTGTGCTGTAGTTACTCGTAGCTCCAGCAAAACGTAACTTCTAAGAACAGCTCTTGGTTTCTGTAATTACAAGCAGCTACAGCACAACGAGCGGATAAATGCAATGTAGTACATTTTTTTCAGTGCGTTTCTCCACAGACTACTAAAGTTAAAACCCTTTATTCCTCTAATAATCTAGTTTTACCTTAGAAAGCTGTTTTTACATGTTCGTGGAATTTTTTGTTTATTTAATACTCTAAGAGGAAAATAGCAAAAATGTAAAGCTGCTTTCACTCTAAAACAAATTCAATCTTCTAAGCGCGTAAGAGCAAACAGGTTACTATCAAGTTTACTTCCCTCGCTGAACCCACGTTTAACCTGTTCACTCCCATTGTTGTAAAGTCACAATGGTTTTTAAAAAAACTGCAATAAAAGTACAATAAAAATCTACAACAAAAGAAAAAATTCTTTAAAAAAATTCTGTAATCTCTCGAAAATAGATTCTTTTAGTTATTAAAAATATAAAAATCATGTTCTACACAGGCTTCTATTAATTTTCGCTGAAGTTATTAATATTAAAAAACATTTTCCATATTTTATTAACAGATCGTATTAACTGTTATTACGATCGTTTGTTTTCCGGGTTCTTTGGTTTCGTTCTACTTATTTTTCACATGCTTGAGAGTGACTTTTTCACAAGTTGGACAGTTAGTGAAATGACATCATTTCCATGAACTGAACGACATAAAAAACGAATGAGATGAAACAGTTAAGAAGAATAACTCTGTAAAACTCACGAACATTTGATAGCTTAAACGTCTCTCTTCTAAGTTAAAAATTGGTTGAAAAAAATTGATTTTTGATTAAATTTTTTGATATCTTCTAATAGGAGATGAAGTCAGAAACAATACACTTTCACTGAACTACAGTTGACCTATTTTTAAAGAAGCGTGTTATGTTTTGTGTAAGGCTAACTGCAGACTGTATGTGATAAATTATGGTAATCAGAAGGACTGAGAAACAATTTATTACTTTTTGATTACTTCCACGAATCGTTTGATATAAAATTGTTTATTAAAATACTTTAACATTTCAAACTTATGATCAAAATGTTGAGTATCGTATCCTTGAAATATATCATATGCTTGCTGGGAATGTACACGTTGAATCTGTGGGTTATGAAAACTTATTCTGTAGTTATACGTATGGTCTGGATAATCTCAATTACATTCTAAATTATTGTAGGATATTGTTCTGAGATTATGCAGTCACACTTTAAAACGAGGCATCTAACTGTGCATATATGCATATGTTTCACCTTCGAAGGATATTTCAACATTACATACGCAGTCTTCAAGTTAAAAAAATACATTTCACTTTCATTTCAAATTAAAAATCATAATTATTTGTATAATAAGATGTTTCACATTTACACAAGTTTAAACGGTTTCCACAGAAAAAGTTGATTGCTTCTTTTCAGACAACTCGCATTAACTGCAACTTGATAAGCATGAATTCACAAAACAGGTTTGATTTTCATTCTAAATACAGAGAAATGTTAGTCTGATTTGGTGCTGCGTTTTAAAACATCAGATTCACTTAACTGAAAATAAATTGCTGATTTCTGAAAAGTTTTAAAGTTTGAAATGGAATCGATATGTCTTTTTGAATTATAATAATCTTCTATTAGTAACTGAGTCCTCCAAATCAAGGCCCTTTTGCAGTGTGCAACACATACTTACGTTCAGTCAATCCTCTGTAATAATAGACCCCTGCGGTAGACCAAAATTTAGTAAAGTACGACCAAAATTTGCCAAATAGATCAGATGGTTTTCGATTAGATCAGATTAGACACAAAGTCACTGTCTTTCATTTTACAGAAAGAAGGAATGCCTACACAGTAAAAAAATTCAGAAATGTTACATACTTACAGCGGAAAGGTTTCCGAAAGTATAGCGTAACCTACCGATGCTCTACTCGAACTCACGATTTCGGAAACATAACCCATATTTCGGGGTAAAGTATTTACGGGCGAAAGGAAATCTTTATTTGGGACTTCGCGCGCATGCGCCAAGTGCCAAGAGACAGAGGGATAACAGTGAACGCATCTTCCCTAATAGCACAGATGGTCACAAAAGAGTCGCTGTGACGTCACAGAGGGTCACAATTGTCACAGGACTGTCGCATTGTAACTTCTTGCACAGCCCGATTATGACCAACAGGGGCCCCTGGCATTGATGAATTTGGGGGTCCCCATCTATAGAATTTGTTTTCTTTTTCATAATATTTTGACATATAAAAGAATATTTCAGAACAACATTTGAAACTGGGGGCCCTGGGCAAAGTCCTGATTTGCCCATGCGATAATAAGGGTCTGGTAACTTGTGAGTGATGTAACTTCACTGTGTGGTCACTGTGAAGTTTATTTGTGACCAGTCACCAGGTGACGTCGCCGGATGAATACTTAAATAAAACAGCTCCTGAAAATAATATATCTCCTGAAAATAATTTATGTGGAAGAAAAAAGATTTAAGATTTTTAATTTATATTTATTAATTATGGTATTTTCTCTCCATTTACAAAATACTTCAAAAAAATTTTAAGTTTCCAAAACAAGCCGTACCACAAATAACTTTTGCAGCAGTCAGTTTACTTTTAAAGCAAATTCGGCAAGAAAACCGCAGCGTCGTGGTACCGTGCTTTCTTCCGAATGCGTAGGTCCAGCGTTCGATTCTGGTCGCTAGTCCTCACCGCTCCTTCCGACAGAGTTTGCCATCTAGTTTAAGATACTCGAAACGCTTCTTCTAGTGCATGTTACTTTTTTCTGAAAAACTCGGAAAGGTTACTCGTTAATTCAGAAACCTTTCCGAAATACACGGAGAGGTTACTCAATATTTTACCAAAATATACAGAAACGTTACCCATCTTTTCCAGAAACCTTACCTAAAATGCAGGAAAATAGGTAAATATGTTTCCGACATATGCAGAAACGTTTCTGAATACTTTACCCGCATGGTTCGGAAACGTTTCCGCAATTTTAAACTACAAGAGATGCCCCATTTTTTGGGGTAACGTTTCCGAATTTTTTTTACCGTGTAGATTTACAGTTTTATTACTAGCATCTTTGATGAAATAATACCAGCCCATAATGTATTTTTTTATAGGTTGGTATTATGGATTAAATTTAAACTTTATTTTATGTATTTAATTGATCATTTAAACAAATTAGAAAATACGTGTAACTTGCCACATTTAAAAAGATTTTCTTAAAAATTCTCAGTTGCTCTATTATCACAGAATAAACTTTCATTAATGAAAAAGTAGGGTTGTAGCAACAAAAGAGCCTTTCATTAGCGTTTTGGTGGTTAAAAGAAGGAGTTCTCTTGAATAAAAGGCTTTCAAAACAAAAGAAAATTTCCTATAAACTAGATATAGTAGAAACAATTTTTAGATCATTTTTAACAAAATGCTGAAGCAGCCTGAATACGCCTCCAGACTTACGTTCAATTATTTTTAAAAATCATTATGGACGTCATGCGGATAAACTTATAAGCCACATTTTATGAACTCCTGCTGAAGAAAGTATTGATTGAAAGTAAGGGAAGTTATAAAGGGGAAAAGCATTATTATGAATCTGTCAAATTCTGCAAATATATAGAAAATAAATAACCGTTAAAGTCTGACACTCTTTCATTAGGAAAACGAATGCGTAATATATTACCCTGTGTCATTAAAAGACTTACTAATTTATGCGTGCTGCATGTACGAACTTATGTGTGAGAAAACGAAAGCGTGTTCGGGGAGGGATTCTTTACAAAATGTGAAACTACCTATTAATGTCGACAAGTTTTATTTACATTTGCATCTGAGATATAACGCAATATAAGTTCGTACGACTAATAGATCTAAACTTAACTAGTAATTCCTAGTCTTTGTAGTGAGAGTTGAATTTTAGATATCCGGCTAACTAATGAAACTCTTCTTGTACGGAAATACAAAAAATGAAAGTACAAAAATGACATTTATAAAAAAAATCAAGCAGACAGTAAAACTCAATTTTGCTGATAGTGGAAAGCAATTTTTAAACAACTTTTCTGGCGTTGTGGCAAAGAACTAATGTAAGGTACGCTTATATCACTCGGGGTATGAATTGGGAACGGAGAGTTTACCAATCAAATACCTAAGCAACTGATAGGAGACCAGGGGAATTACGTCGCTTTAAGGAAAAATGATTTTTAACACGCATTTATTAGCTTCACCAGTATGTATGTTTGCAAGTTTGTATGCTTGTATGTTTGTCACCGACTCCTTTGAACTCGATTTTGAACCACTTTAAACGGTCAGATTTAATTTAAACTTTGTAGATATATCAAGGATCGATGACAATACAATAATTTGATAAGTTTATCCCATTATCCTGATTTTAACACGCTTTTATTTATTAGCTTCACCTGTATGTATGTTTGTAACCGACTCCTTTGAACTCAAATTTGGAATCCTTTAAACGGTCAGATTTAATTTAAACTTTGTGCATTTATGAAGATCCGGTGACAATACAATAATTTTATAAGTTTATCTCATTATCCTGATCAGGATCGCCAGGATTAAATAATTTCCTCATTTCTTATCCTGATTGAAAGTAGAACACTTCCAAAGATTGCAATCTTAAGAAAGCATTTTTCTACTGTGTCCGTGATCGTATAGTATTTAGAACATTGCGTTGTGGCCGCGATAACCCAGGTTCGAATCCTGGCCACGGCAATATTTTTATTTTTACAAAATATCGTGATCCATCACATTATGGAAGAGTTGAGTACAAGAACATGTTAAGGCCATTCTTTTTAAAACGCTTTTATTTGTTGATTAGAGACCTATTTTTCCTTTTTAGTGAGGAAGGTACTTAACTGCAGGTTGATTAATACTTTGGTGCACAGCAGGGGCATAGCAAGAGGGGGGCTCAGGAGGATGCTCCCCCCCCCGAAATGGGACCCTTTACTTAGCTTACAATTTGATATTTAGCTTACAATTGAACTTTAGCTTTAAATTTGATACCCAGCCCATCCCGAAATAAAATTCTGGCTACGCCACTGGTGCACAGTGAAAATAAATTATCCGACAGTTTGCACTTTCCAACTTAGTGTTCCTTAGTGTCTTATGAGAGATATCGAAAATTAAAAATAAATTTTAAATACATAGAGTTTAAAAAAATATATAAAACGCGCTTTTATAGCAAATCGAACTAAAAAGTGAAAAATAAAAATATAGTTTAAAAAACCAAAAAACACGCTTAAATTCAACTAACTAAAAAGCGAAAAATAATTCTTAATATAGAAATAAATTAATGAACGAAAAATAGTATTATTGTGAAAAAAGCGGCGGTGCTCCATATATCAGTTCTTGAGAATATTCGATCGGCACGATTAGTACAAAAATGATACAAAAAATATAGCACAAAGAGCCCCACGCTTTTTTCACAATAATACTATTTTTCGTTCATTAATTTATTTCTATATTAAGAATTATTTTTCGCTTTTTAGTTAGTTGAATTTATCACTAAAGCGTGTTTTTTGGTTTTTTAAACTATATTTTTACTTTTATTTTCTCTAAAGTGGTATTTGATTATGATTCCTTTATTTACAGTAAAATGACTTATGCTTTAAATAAAGGGATTATTTTGTTGTAGTTTCTTACGCATTGCATAAATACGTCAACAAACTGAAAAGAGGGTTAGAGATTAAAAAGGAGTTTGGAGAAACATTATTTTGTGGCGTGATTATTCCGTTACTGGGGTAATTACGCCACATGTGTCTTTTTGCATATATCTGACCTCATGAATTTGTCAGTTTTTGTTGAAGACACTTTATGTGGTCAAAAAAGACACGCCAAAGGTCACCTAAAAAGGGAAACAAAAAGTACTTTTAATAATTTTTATTTTCCATAATTTTATTATTACATAAAAATTTACAAAATACTCGTGGGTTTTTTAAGTAATTCTTGTTTATCTTTCTTTCTTTCAATAAAAGAAAATAACCGGGTGGCGGCATAATCGCAGTGGGAAAGTATGACGAACTATCGTTAATTCACAACTAGTAAAGATACTTACACATAAGAACTATAAAACAGAAGTGTAAGAAAAATGTTATGCGAATTCGTACACAGAATAATTACAGTTATAAAATAACAAAGAAGATACTTACCTCGATTTATATATAAGTCAGAAATTATAACGAAACAGTGTAAGACGATGTTTTCTGCTATTACAAACAAGCTGTTTCAATAAGAACCTTAAAAACCTACTGAGATAGTTTCTCATGTTGCTCGCTATGGTATAGATTTTCTAGCTGGTGTTCTTCTGCCATTTTTTTTACGGGGGGGGGGGAATAACCCTGTATATTGTCATTCCCTTGGTCTCCCCTATAATAAATCAATGCTCATCTATGAGGTATGAGAGAACACATACGTCCAGCATACAAATATTTAAAAAATAAATAAATGAAAAAATTAAAGGTATTCAACTGCGTATGCCTCGCTGAACAGTAACAAGATGTGTTCCCGCCAGCTTATTTAATTAAAGTATTACAATAATAATTTATGATTTTATATTATCTTTCTATCTATCTAGTTTAGAAATGAACTTAAACAATCATTATCAAATTTTCAAATTTTTATATCAATTACTTTCAAAAGGACTAAGTTGTTAAACGAAATAATTCATTTTTAATTAATTTACCTACTTCAAATATCCCTCTTTTAAAGAAGAGTAACTTTAAAACTAAAACTAGATAGTTGCTAAAGTTTCTAATCAGCTAAGCTAAGGGAAAAAATGAGATAAAAAATAAATAGGTTTGTTGGTTGACGATACGAGGCTGTGTAGGTCTGCAGACATCAGTTTTAAAATTGCTAAAAATCTAACCCGTAAGATGTCAATTTCCGATAACCACGTATAATTAATATACATGCAGAATATGTCAATATCTCTTAGAAAATGCTGGTATAAACAACCACTTTTTCATGACACTTAAAGTCAAAAAACCACTTTCTGAAACAAATCAAAATTATTTTTCTATTTAGTTACTGTTTTGTACATTTTTTAAAAGGCAGAAAGTAATAAATACTGACAGCCAACCAACTTTAAATTTAGTCATGGCTAGTAATATTCAAATTAATTTAATATGGTATAAGTGCACGACTCTAAAAAAAAGTATATAGTGAATTTGCGTGATATTGAGGTAGGACCCTATTTTTATAACTTTTCCTGCTGTATAATGTAACTCTGCTTAAGTTAGTTTAAGTCCAAAAAATAATTTTGATTTGTTTTAGCGAGTGATTTTTTAACTTATGTGTCAGTTTTGATATCCACTCCAATTTAAAAAATTTAGAACTTCCTATGAAACATTCATGAGAAGTATAAAAGTCATCCTTTCATCAAAAGTTAAACATTAACCAACTCGCATATAGGCATTAACGCAAATATGACGTATGCGTTTATGAAAGTTTTACTGCTGAAGAAGAAAGGACTTACCTTTCGAAACGTACATAAAGTTTTTCAGTTCTTTACTACTATTTGAACTGTGAAAATTTTCTTACAATACACTGCAACACCAATATCTTTACTTCTTTTTTAATCGTTCTCATAATGTCATAGGCTGATAAATAACTAAAGGGATTCTAAATTAACTGTAGAGTTTTCTTACCAAACGCAACATTCTCCAGCATTAATACTAAGGCGTTTTACAATAAACAATTAAGGGACGTTTATATAGAAAAGGAAGCTCCCCCAACCAAAAAAAGAAGTATTTTATAAGTTAATAAAATGATAACGATCATGCTTTTATAACACGCTTTTATTAGCTTCACCTGTATGTATGTTTGTATGTTTGTATGCTTGTATGTTTGTAACCGACTCCTTTGAACTCGATTTTGACCCACTTGAAACGGTCAGATTTAATTTAAACTTTGTAGATATATCAAGGATCGATGACAATACAATAATTTGATAAGTTTATCCCATTATCCTTATTTTAACACGCTTTTATTTATTAGCTTCACCTGTATGTATGTTTGTAACCGACTCCTTTGAACTCAAATTTGGGATCCTTTAAACGGTCAGATTTAATTTAAACTTTGTGCATTTATGAAGATCCGGTGACAATACAATAATTTTATAAGTTTATCTCATTATCCTGATCAGGATCGCCAGGATTAAATAATTTCCTCATTTCTTATCCTGATTGAAAGTAGAACACTTCCAAAGATTGCAATCTTAAGAAAGCATTTTTCTACTGTCTCCGTGATCGTATAGTATTTAGAACATTGCGTTGTGGCCGCGATAACCCAGGTTCGAATCCTGGCCACGGCAATATTTTTATTTTTACAAAATATCGTGATCCATCACATTATGGAAGAGTTGAGTACAAGAACATGTTAAGGCCATTCTTTTTAAAACGCTTTTATTTGTTGATTAGAGACCTATTTTTCCTTTTTAGTGAGGAAGGTACTTAACTGCAGGTTGATTAATACTTTGGTGCACAGCAGGGGCATAGCAAGAGGGGGGCTCAGGAGGATGCTCCCCCCCCCCCGAAATGGGACCCTTTACTTAGCTTACAATTTGATATTTAGCTTACAATTGAACTTTAGCTTTAAATTTGATACCCAGCCCATCCCGAAATAATAAAATTCTGGCTACGCCACTGGTGCACAGTGAAAATAAATTATCCGACAGTTTGCACTTTCCAACTTAGTGTTCCTTAGTGTCTTATGAGAGATATCGAAAATTAAAAATAAATTTTAAATACATAGAGTTAAAAAAAAAAAACGCGCTTTTATAGCAAATCGAACTAAAAAGTGAAAAATAAAAATATAGTTTAAAAAACCAAAAAACACGCTTAAATTCAACTAACTAAAAAGCGAAAAATAATTCTTAATATAGAAATAAATTAATGAACGAAAAATAGTATTATTGTGAAAAAAGCGGGGGTGCTCCATATATCAGTTCTTCAGAATATTCGATCGGCACGATTAGTACAAAAATGATACAAAAAATATAGCACAAAGAGCCCCACGCTTTTTTCACAATAATACTATTTTTCGTTCATTAATTTATTTCTATATTAAGAATTATTTTTCGCTTTTTAGTTAGTTGAATTTATCACTAAAGCGTGTTTTTTGGTTTTTTAAACTATATTTTTATTTTTATTTTCTCTAAAGTGGTATTTGATTATGATTCCTTTATTTAAAGTAAAATGACTTATGCTTTAAATAAAGGGATTATTTTGTTGTAGTTTCTTACGCATTGCATAAATACGTCAACAAACTGAAAAGAGGGTTAGAGATTAAAAAGGAGTTTGGAGAAACATTATTTTGTGGCGTGATTATTCCGTTACTGGGGTAATTACGCCACATGTATCTTTTTGCATATATCTGACCTCATGAATTTGTCAGTTTTTGTTGAAGACACTTTATGTGGTCAAAAAAGACACGCCAAAGGTCACCTAAAAAGGGAAACAAAAAGTACTTTTAATAATTTTTATTTTCCATAATTTTATTATTACATAAAAATTTATAAAATACTCGTGGGTTTTTTAAGTAATTCTTGTTTATCTTTCTTTCTTTCAATAAAAGAAAATAACCGGGTGGCGGCATAATCGCAGTGGGAAAGTATGACGAACTATCGTTAATTCACAACTAGTAAAGATACTTACACATAAGAACTATAAAACAGAAGTGTAAGAAAAATGTTATGCAAATTCGTACACACAATAATTACAGTTATAAAATAACAAAGAAGATACTTACCTCGATTTATATATAAGTCAGAAATTATAACGAAACTGTGTAAGACGATGTTTTCTGCTATTACAAACAAGCTGTTTCAATAAGAACCTTAAAAACCTACTGAGATAGTTTCTCATGTTGCTCGCTATGGTATAGATTTTCTAGCTGGTGTTCTTCTGCCATTTTTTTTAGGGGGGGGGGGAATAACCCTGTATATTGTCATTCCCTTGGTCTCCCCTATAATAAATCAATGCTCATCTATGAGGTATGAGAGAACACATACGTCCAGCATACAAATATTTAAAAAATAAATTAATTAAAAAATTAAAGGTATTCAACTGCGTATGCCTCGCTGAACAGTAACAAGATGTGTTCCCGCCAGCTTATTTAATTAAAGTATTACAATAATAATTTATGATTTTATATTATCTTTCTATCTATCTAGTTTAGAAATGAACTTAAACAATCATTATCAAATTTTCAAATTTTTATATCAATTACTTTCAAAAGGACTAAGTTGTTAAACGAAATAATTCATTTTTAATTAATTTACCTACTTCAAATATCCCTCTTTTAAAGAAGAGTAACTTTAAAACTAAAACTAGATAGTTGCTAAAGTTTCTAATCAGCTAAGCTAAGGGAAAAAATGAGATAAAAAATAAATAGGTTTGTTGGTTGACGATACGAGGCTGTGTAGGTCTGCAGACATCAGTTTTAAAATTGCTAAAAATCTAACCCGTAAGATGTCAATTTCCGATAACCACGTATAATTAATATACATGCAGAATATGTCAATATCTCTTAGAAAATGCTGGTATAAACAACCACTTTTTCATGACACTTAAAGTCAAAAAACCACTTTCTGAAACAAATCAAAGTTATTTTTCTATTTAGTTACTGTTTTGTACATTTTTTAAAAGGCAGAAAGTAATAAATACTGACAGCCAACCAACTTTAAATTTAGTCATGGCTAGTAATATTCAAATTAATTTAATATGGTATAAGTGCACGACTCTAAAAAAAAGTATATAGTGAATTTGCGTGATATTGAGGTAGGACCCTATTTTTATAACTTTTCCTGCTGTATAATGTAACTCTGCTTAAGTTAGTTTAAGTCCAAAAAATAATTTTGATTTGTTTTAGCGAGTGATTTTTTAACTTATGTGTCAGTTTTGATATCCACTCCAATTTAAAAAATTTAGAACTTCCTATGAAACATTCATGAGAAGTATAAAAGTCATCCTTTCATCAAAAGTTAAACATTAACCAACTCGCATATAGGCATTAACGCAAATATGACGTATGCGTTTATGAAAGTTTTACTGCTGAAGAAGAAAGGACTTACCTTTCGAAACGTACATAAAGTTTTTCAGTTCTTTACTACTATTTGAACTGCGAAAATTTTCTTACAATACACTGCAACACCAATATCTTTACTTCTTTTTTAATCGTTCTCATAATGTCATTGGCTGATAAATAACTAAAGGGATTCTAAATTAACTGTAGAGTTTTCTTACCAAACGCAACAATCTCCAGCATTAATACTAAGGCGTTTTACAATAAACAATTAAGGGACGTTTATATAGAAAAGGAAGCTCCCCCAACCAGAAAAAGAAGTATTTTATAAGTTAATAAAATGATAACGATCATGCTTTTATAACACGTTTTTATTAGCTTCACCTGTATGTATGTTTGTATGTTTGTATGCTTGTATGTTTGTAACCGACTCCTTTGAACTCGATTTTGGCCCACTTGAAACGGTCAGATTTAATTTAAACTTTGTAGATATATCAAGGATCGATGACAATACAATAATTTGATAAGTTTATCCCATTATCCTTATTTTAACACGCTTTTATTTATTAGCTTCGCCCGTATGTATGTTTGTAACCGACTCTTTTGAACTCAAATTTGGCACACTTTAAACGGTCAGATTTAATTTAAACTTTGTACATTTATGAAGAACCGGTGACAATACAATAATTTTATAAGTTTATCTCATTATCCTGATCAGGATCGCTAGGATTAAATAATTTCCTCATTTCTTATCCTGACTGAAAGTAGAGCACTTCCAAAGATTACAATCTTAAGAAAACCTTATTTTACTGTGACCGTGATCGTATAGTGGTTAGTACATTGCGTTGTGGCCGCAATAACCCAGGTTCGAATCCTGGGCACGTATATATATATATATTTTTTTTTACAAAATATCGTGGTCCATCACATTATGGAAGAGTTGAGTACAAGAACATGTTAAGGCCGTTCTTTTTAACACGCTTTTATTTGTTGATTAGAGACCTATTTTTCCTTCTTAGTGAGAAAGGTAGCATTTAACTGCAGATTGATTAATACCTTGGTGCACAGTAGGGGGCGTAGCAAGAGGGGGGGCTCAGGAGGCTGCTCCCCCCCTCGAAATGGGACCCTTTACTTAGCTTTCAATTTGATGTTTAGCTTACAATTGAACTTTAGCTTTAAATTGGATACCCAGCCCACCCCGAAATAAAATCCTGTCTACGCCACTGGTGCACAGTGAAAATAAATTATCTCACAGTTTGTACTTTCCAACTTAGTGTTCCTTAATGTCTTATGAGAGATATCGAAAATTAAAAATAAATTTTAAATACATACAGTTTAACAAAAACTAAAAAACACGCTTTTATAGCAAATCGAACTTAAAAGTGAAAAATAAAAATATAGTTTAATAAACCAAAAAACACGCTTTAGTGATAAATTGAACAAACTAAAAAGCGAAAAATAATTCTTAATATAGAAATAAATTAATGAGTGAAAAATAGTATTATTGTGAAAAAAGCGTGGGGTGCTCCATATATCAGTTCTTGAAAATATTCAATCGGTACGATTAGTACCGATTGAATATTCTCAAGAACTGATATAACGTAGGGCGCTTTTGTAACTGATATAACGTGGGGCGCTTTGTGGTCTATTTTTCGTATCATTTTTGTACTAATCGTACCGATTGAATATTCTCAAGAACTGACATATGGAGCACCCCACGCTTTTTTCACAATAATATTAGGTCGTAACGAAAGTTTCCCGCCACCGCAGATATGATCTCAACAAACAGTTCGCGATGGCCTGTTTCCTCATAATTTATCAAACGATTTTTGGCATTCGAAAGTTATGTTTTTGGTCTCGCGCCCCCATGTTTCTGGGCCGAAGGCTTTGAAAAACTACCAAAACGTTGACAGAAAATCATAGATGTGGGTGGTGATTACTACCCGCATTAACTTTTTGTTGGCGGAAAACTTTCGTTACAACCTGATACTATTTTTCGCTCATTAATTTATTTCTATATTAAGAATTATTTTTCGCTTTTTAGTTTGTTCAATTTATCACTAAAGCGTGTTTTTTGGTTTTTTAAACTATATTTTTATTTGCGGTGAAATTCTGTGATTCAAAAAGTGTGGTGTCTTTCTTTTCATTGACTCCCCCCTCCCGTCAGAAACGTTTTCCTGTAATTAGTGGGCTACAATAAATTTATTTACTTAAATAATCTCTAAATTATGTTTTATAATTAATGTAAGTTTTTTCTACAATTGATTACCTGTGAACTCAACAAATCCCTCTAAAAATATGGACAAAAATTTATAACTTATCAGGAAAACTATTCACATAAACTACACTCATGTCCATAAATTAAGGATAATTCAGAATCACACAGAAATTGATCTCTAAAATAAAAATTTCACCTGTGAAATGATCACACACATCTTGAAGAAGAATATGCAAATTACAGGAAACCACCATATGGCGTGGATGGTACGTCACAATGACGAGAGTGTAAGAGAGGGGTATATAAGGAATGGTGGCAAAGAAGTAAAATTGTTCCCAAGCGCTGTGAAAGCCTTTCAGTGCAAAAACCGCATAGTTATGGCACAAAGGAGGCATTTGGATGATGTTTTACGTGGCAGAATTATCGGACGACTGGAATGTGGACGTACCCAGCTGGAAGTATCCGAGGAACTTAGAATCGCCCAGAGTGTCATCTCCAGGCTTTGGCAACGATTCCAAGATGATGGTAATGTGAGTAGACGTTACAGCACAGGTCACCCCCGAGTTACAACGCCGAATGAGGACCGCTATTTGGCAGTTACTGCCAAAAGAAACAGACGGAGTACAGCATCAGACCTGTCTCGTCAGCTCTCTTCAGCTACCGGTACGACAGTTTCAAGGCAGACCGTGTACAGACGCTTAGGGCACATTGGTCTATATGCTCGTAGGCCTGTCAGATGTGTTCCACTTACCGCAACTCACTGTCGCCTGCGATTAACCTGGAGTAGAGAGCATGCATTGTGGACACCGCAACAGTGGTCTTGTGTGATGTTTTCCGACGAGTCCAGGTTTAGTTTGGAGTCTGATTCTCGCCGGACATTCATCTGGAGAGCACCAGGTACCCGTTACCACCAAGAGAACACCATTGAAAGACACCGTTACGGTGGTGCAGGATGGCTCGTTTGGGGAGGAATTATTCTTGGTTCCAGAACTGACCTGCATGTTCAGAGTGTAACGATGACAGGCCACATCTATTGGGATGTCATTCTGGAACAACATGTACGTTTGTTTCGGGGCGCCATGGGTGCTGAATTTGTGTTTATGGATGACAACGCCCGTCCTCACCGTGCAAACATTGTAGACGAATGCCTTCAATCGGAGGATATCACCCGTATGCATTGGCCAGCATACTCACCGGACTTGAATCCAATAGAGCATGTGTGGGATATGCTTGGGCGACGAATTGCAGCCCGTCAACCCCCTCCCACCTGTCTACCGGAACTTCGGAGTGCATTGCTTGATGAGTGGTGTAATATTCCCCAAGATCAGATTGATCATTTGATACTCAGCATGCCTAGGCGTTGTCAGGCCTGTATTGCATCGTCCGGGAGACATACTCCGTATTAACCATCCTACTAACCATGTTATACTGTTTTTTGTAAATAGGTTCTTTTTTGAAATTTGGTCAAGGGAGTAAAACTTGCAATTTTTATTAATTATGTCAAACATATAGCATCTTTTTTGCTCTTTACTTTTTGTTTAATAAATAGACTTTACAAATAAGTCAAATTTGTTTTGCTTCTTTCTCTTTCTTTGCCTGAACTTCATTATCCTTAATTTATGGACATGAGTGTATATCGCGAAATTATAAAGGGTTTGACGAAAATATTTGAATGTTTGGCTTACAGGCAAAATGACAATACTGGTTAATCCTTTGAGGCGCAACCCTTTCCCAATGCTGAAAAAAGGGCAGCCGTCTCCATCGCTCAACTTAACTACCAGCAAGATGGCAGACGATCGAAACGTTCATCGCGTGCCACAGATCTAGAGACCCTTTTTTGACGACAGCTGGTTGTGCCGTCCGCCCTCTTGCTGGTAGTTAAGTCGAGCGATGGCAACGGCTGCCCTTTTTTCAGCACTGGGCAATCTATCCAGCTGTTCTCGCATTCTTCCATTTTTCAGCAGATGTCAGTGCTGTTAAAAATAATCGTGACCATTTTTTACGGGAAACGGCTTGCTAAAAAGTAAAGGATTCTCGTGGAGCTATGTCACCCGCAACTATTTTTATAGAAATCAAATATATTCTTCGTGACTGGCAACAGTCAAAACGTCTGAGTTTGGTGTTCCCAAAGCGGGAACACTGCGCGAAGGGTTAAAAGGCTGCTGGCAACTCCAGATACTAGCGAAAAAGCTTCGCTTGAACTGAGACGTACTTAAAACTTGGTGAGCTTTAATAGAAAGTATATAAAAACATCTTTAGAATTAAATCATCTCTTTCTCAGAAGTTGCAACTAAATTCTTATGAAAATTACAACCCCTCAAAGCTAAAGTAAAAACATTAGGCTTTTAATTGCCGACAAATGACGCTTGCAAAATTAAAAGTCTTCTTTTACTGTCTGAGAGAAAGTAAAACACACATTTATTTTTTCTCCCTCATTTACAACCCAATCCTTTCTAAACTGAATATCATTAAAGGAAGAGAAACAGGCTTAAGTCTCAAGAACAACATCTTAAATAAATATTGTGTGGTGCAAGAACATGAATCTAAGTCTTCACGGAGTCTCAGCATGTTTTTTAGGATTTTAAAATTAAAGTAAACACGAGCGCTTTTTTAAGCACCATGATGAATAATAAATAGCGTTTCTCTTGTACAGAGCAAGTAGATTTCGGATGCATAATTCATGAGCTGTTTCTCTATATACATTCTGAATACTTTATATTACATTCAGAAAAAGGCTATTTCCGGTTTTTGTTCCACTTATCGTAGATTTCTATAAACGAAGGAATTTTTTTTCTAACATGTCTAGTCTCGGGAAAATCTACACTATTATGGTTTGTTTATGTGAAATGTAAGCAGGAATTTGAAATCTAGCTTATGTTATTCTGCAAGCGAATTATTAAATGAAATTGGTTTTTAAAAAATATTGCTGTTTGCTCTAGTGAATCGTCGAATTTTAAGGGAACGAAAGTCTTTATTTTAAGATTTCAGTTACGGCAAGGTACAATTGGAATTTCAGAAAAAATTCCAATGCCATCTTTTGCCTAGATTTTCCACCCATTTTTAAGTTTTAAAAATACTTTTGGAACTCAATGTTAAATATTGTTTATTTATCATAATAAACAATGTGCAATTTAAAGAGGTTGTTTCTTACTTATCAACTTACATCAGCTGCAACATTAGTTGGAATCGAATATTGGCTTGTGTCTTCTTTTTTGAAGTGAAAACTTTTTTAGACGCGTTGGGCACTTTTGAGATGGAGAAAAAGCATTGAATTGGCGTGACCGTCACTCTGAGATACATGTGGAGAAAAAGTGAATTGCTGAAGTGAAAACTTCAGCAATTCACTTTAAATTATTCACTTTAAACGATTATTCTTTGTATTGGCGATTATTCGTTTTTCTAAAACAGAATAACTAATTGTAACTGATTTAAAAAGCGCCATCTTGGTATTAGGTACGATCGGGCAAAATAGTATCCCTCCCAGCAGGGTGAATCTAAACCGCCAGTTCCAAAATGTTAAAACCCAGAATCTTGAAAATGAAAAATAATTAAAATGCAGATCATTTTAAAGCCGATTATGTTCAGCTTAGGTATTTTGTACCAGTAGAAATATTTGGTGGCGTTAACTATGCCATTATAGCAGTTACAGTAGAGATTGGATATTTGCCAGCGCGACGAGATGATATATTTTGTGGTGCTAAATACGCCAATCTGCAAAGGATTATGTACAGTGGACGCCGCTTAATTGGATCATTGGTTAATTTTATCAGCCGCTTTATCGAATTAAATCACGGAGAACGGAACGGAATCCCTTTTTTCATAGCCTCAATGAAAGCTATCGCTTTTTTGAATCAGCCGTTTTATTGGATCAAAAATCGATGGCACGAATGTGATCCAATTAAGCGGCGGCCACTTTATATAAATACGTGGATAAAGGTTTTCCAAGTAACCTTACATGAGCAGTAATTATTGGTTATGAGCATGTGTAAATCGTCAAATTACAAAAAGTCGCCATTCGTGACAAGCTATCCTATCTAATCCGTAGTTTTTATCAAACAAAATATATGAAGTACTGTTTTCTTAAAACAATTTATTAAGTATATATGTACGTAAGTCACCAAATTATGAAAAATTGCCACATGTGGCAAATACGCAAGGTGTCCCATAGGTTTTACATAATTAAAAATACAGTTGAGACATATGTTAAATTATATTACGCTTTAGTTCCTAATTAATACAACTTTTGAATGGCAACATTAAATATCATTGTGTTTCTGAGGAGTGCAAATCAATTTTCCAGCGATTATAAACGGTTCGCACTCCAGGTGGAGTATAGCTCAGGACCCCTACAACACGGATTCCTATAACACGGAAAGTATCTACCGTTTTATGGAGGGGGGGGGGGGGTCTACTGTAGTGTGAAGTTTGAATTTTTATGTACCAATGAACATGCAAGAACCAAGCAATGTGTAGCTCAGTAACATTCTATCTGATCCGATCTTTGGGTTTTGTCTGTTCAAATTATGCCTTTTTTACGAATAAGCTTTATTAGGGGCCGAATGCTTATACGAAAAGCGAGCGTAGCGAGTCTAGGGGCCTTGGCCCCTAGTACTTTCAGAATCTTAAAAAATATCCACTTTTTATGCACAAATTGTATACAAGCCATATGTTTTTGCAAAAAATGTGCACACCTTTTTCTTACTGTGTAGGTGCTATATTTTTCGATTATCTATATAAAAAACTGTACTGAGTTTGGATGGCTATATAGTTACTGTGCAATTAAGTTAATTTGATGATGTGGAGAGTGGTTTGAATTATAAGTGTTATGCTACAGAGCACTTGAATTTTAAATATAAATCTATCATTCATTACAAATAAACAGGATTACTGTTCATTACAACGTAAACACATAGTTATTGATAATTAATAAATTCACGTACATAATTATTGATTAAATCGAACAAAATCCAACACGTGGAGAAAAATGTGTATCGCTGATGCATACCGTACGCATATACTAGCTGTGTCACTTTGCGGCCTATGCGCGCACTCCCTCTGTCTTTTTAAATTTTAAATGTGCACACAAATCGAGCGCGAAATTTGAAATGTAATTAAATTAAAAAATCAAAAATTTCCAATGCTCGCCAAGTCAAAATTGCGTTTAAATGTGTAGAAACGTACAATTATATGTGAAATTGTGAGTTCATAAATAAATCTGCGATACCCTTACAGCCTTAAAAAACATTTAAAAAAAACTTTACAAATTTCAAATGTATAAAAATGTGAATAAACGTTCATAAATATTTATTTTTTGTTAATATAAATACAGTAATGTGTGAAAACCTGACTAACCGCATTAATTTTAGAAAGCTTGACAAGAAGTTTTCACTTCTGACGTGCAGTCCTACGACTGACTGTTTTTTTTTTTTTTTTAAGATTAGCATAAAATTTATCTTATTTGCCAAATAATATAACTTGTTTTAGTTTTCAGTATGGTTTTAAAGTGACAGTTTTCACATCCGAAAAGCAGGAACAATAAAATCCGCTTTTTCTTTTAACTCCGACAAAAAAAAAAAAAAAAAAAAAAAAAAAAAAAAAAAAAAATCTTCGATAATTATATTTGCAAGACAAATTTACAATTTAATTCCACCAATATAATTCCAGATAACAACGCACGTTTTCTATGAAGTTTAGTCATCACTGACGCACGGAGAAACACAATATTAAGCCTATTTAATGTACTTTTAACCGGGTTACTTTGCTCCAACATCAAAAAGAAATGATTAGTTTTCGTACTGAAGAAACAAAACAGGAAAAATAAAACTTTTTGAGCTTGAAAACTACTTTGTACATTGTTTTAGGGTAATTCAGTAGTTTGGAGTAAATTTATTGTTTTTTTATTAGCAATATTGGTATTTGAGTGAGCATTTGGTTACATGTGAAGATTTTTACCCTCCAAACTTTCTCCTGTGAGGTAATCTGGAAAAGATTTAAAAAGATTACCCTTACCAAGGTTAGATCATTGTACATATTCTTTTTTTTTAATTTTGGTTGTGAATTTTAAAGTTAAATAATATAAATGCCTTTCTAACTCGATACACAGGTGTAAATTAAACAGAAGGGACTTACATAAACGACGCGCTGAGATTCTTGGCGCTCTAGGCTATCAAAACAAGTCTAGGGAACTTGATAATATGTGTGTATTTGATATTTTATTAGAATTTACATTATCGCATATTGATGACGAGCACATTCTTTTAATAAAACCTCAAGCAACTAGAATTTCATCAAACAAGACACTTTAATATCATCGAAAAATATATACATATATCTATTTAATATATGCAAAATTGGGGGGTGTGAACCTGATGGGCAGCTTTTGTGGTTATATTCGGCTTTAGCATAGCACAGATTCATTTAACAAAATTACTGTTGGCCAGTGTAATTGCATTAAGAGTGTAATTTTTACAATATCATTAAAAACTGAACTCTTTGATTTTTGCCTTTTAGTTAAACCTTAAAGTTATTATTTACTTGCGTTTTTAGTTATGTCTTAAATAAAGAGTAAATTATTTACTAATTTATTATTTTATAGATTTGATTATTTATGTCTTAAAATGAAGATCTGGGGAGAGCATTGTTAATTCTCCTACTGATCAGTGAAAACATTTCCATAGAATTTCCACTTTCAAATGAGCTGATTATTTTATTAAGAAATTTTTAGAAAAATTAATGAAATGAATGATTTTATTGATCAATGAATTATTTGTATCATATGCGATGTACCGCAACAGAGGAGGTTATTTAAGCATATAGTTCTTCATGTAATCTAACAAATGGACTTTCCACCGTAATTCATGCGAGCAAAAAACTTTATTTCTAAAAATAAACTTTTAGAAGTATTGCGTGTTTCTAAACACTCCTTCATACATTTAATGCTGGAAGAATAAATAAATAAAATCCTTGAAAAAAAATGTATCATGAAATTGAATATCTGAGCTAAATTCGAAAGCTTTGAGGACCCCCCCCCCCTCAATGTTGAGGGTAAGACCGGAGGGAGGGGGGGAAGAAGAGAGGACCAGCGCTGCTATTTGTCACTGAGGCCCATAATAGTGGGTGACATTTACAGGAGCGTAGATGCGGAAACAATTTTCAGAACTGACCCCGTAGAGTAGAATCGATCTCTTACGAGCAGAAGAGAAGTTTGACGTAGAGGAATAACAGAAAATTCCATCACCATTTCAAACATTTATATGCTTATTCTTTGAATTCTAAAATTCTAGAAGTATACAAAGATCACCATTTTTAAAGTTTGAAAATATTACTACGGAGATTCAATGCGCGAAACAACATTTATCAAGTGCGACTCAAAAACAGAGAGTGCTTTCAGTAAAATTTTTGAGTCACTAAAATCTTTCAAGTACTTCTGTTGGAGTTTTTTTATGTGTATTTTGGCAAAATGCTTTTTCTTATTTTTAACTAACATTTAGATGTCTAATTTTATGCTACGTTGAGCATCGTGACAGATTAAATTAGTAGCAACCAATCACGACTGAGATTAGACATCAAAAGTTCGAAATGTATTAAAAACTTTATAAAATAACACACATAAAGAGATATTTATCAGGACGTTCGTTTTGGTTGGTACAAATGGTCCACCCTTCTTCTGCTGCTAAAAAGTGCCACCATTCACACTAGCAGGAAGGCTAAATCTGAAAGTAAACAACAGGGAATAAGTTGCCATTCATGAAAAGGAAAAAGTAAGAAATCCAAGAGAATATAAGATGAATAAGGAATAAGGGGGAGGGGGGGATAGCAGAACCAGGATTGTAAGTTGAAAATAAAGTAGAAATAAATAAAATATACTAAAATTGACAAAATATAGCAACAAAACAAAAAAAAATAATAAATATGTTAAAAACAAAAATAGAACAACAAAAGTACAAGGACATGAACAACACACTTTTTTTATAGCAAAGCACACAACAACGCTCATTTTTCATTATTATATAAACAGGAAAAAACACACAAACAAAACAGGAAAAAACACGAAGAGGAGAAATTAAAAAGGTAAACATAGACTTATAACAGCTGTTTCCAAGCAGAATGAATGAAAAGAGTGGATGAACCGCCCTTCAAAAACCTCTGCATGTGCTGGATAATGGGAAAACCCTTCAAGAAGTGAAGATGGGATGTAGATGGATCTAAGGAAGAAGGATCTAAGACAGAAGTGCAAAGATCTTTGAAGAAGAAAATTGAAAATGGAGACTAGAATTAAAAGAATGAGAGACAATAGAAAGCTTAGAAAGATCAAGCTTAGAAACATATCTCTCACGCTCTTTGAGCCTCAATTTGAGATCTCTTTCGCTCTGACCAATGTAGAAAAAATCACAAAACTCACAAGGAACAAACACTCCATCAGTCCAGAGTAGAAATAGGATTTTTGAGACAAGGGCATTGAAATTTATTTGGAAGGTTTAAAGATAATTTTAAAGAGATGTTGAGAAGTCTAGAAAGTTTGTAGCATAAAGGTGGAAAGAAAGCTAGTAAAGTTAATTGATTATAAGAATTAACGGAAGGAATAGGGGTAAAGGAAGAATTAAACTTATTAAATTTAGAAAAGGCCTTATACCTGTAATACAGGGACTAAAGCCACGATCGACAGCTAAGTATTTTGGGTAATTAATCTCACTGTTAAGAGAAGATGAGTCAGAAAAAGTTTTAAAGGGCGGAATACATGAGGGGGTAAAAAAAATGAAGGGTTTGATAAAAACACAAGTAAAGAAACCGTTAAGATTCTTAGAAACAAGTACATAAAGAAAAAGGAATAAGTTGCTGCACTCCTATTCTAAGATAAACTATACACATGTGTCAACAGAATTAACAATAAAAAGTAAACTAGAAATATCACTGTTGGAATCCACATGAACAAAAGTATCGTCAGCGTATTTGACCCACCACGAAAAATTATAAACCTTGAAAAGCTTCTCCTGAAATTAATGCACATAAATATCACATAAAAGAGATGAGAAGAGATTACACATAGTAAGGCCCTCGGTTTGTTTATGGAACGAATCATTAAAAAGGAAGCCGTTTGTTTAACACAAATGCTTGCTTAAGAAATACACTCCTCTATCTCGACAGAAAAATAATAAAATTCACGTAAATTCTCATGCAAAAAATTGATCGCACCCTGGATAGGAGCATTAGTAAATAGAGATATCACATCAAGATAGAGAGCATTCACAACACATTCATAAGCACATTACAATTGGAAACCTCAGCAAGTATTAAGATCATGTATGATAAATATCACATATTTAATAAAAATTTTCATTAATTTTTACTTTCCTAAATTTAATATATTTTATATAAATCAACTTTAATTTAACTTTATTATATTAACTTTAATTTCTCTTCTCATTTTTATCTACACCGACTTCCAAAATTTCGTATTACGCTTTCCCCCCCCCCCCCACACATGTTCAGTTTCAGTTAACTACTTATTTTTCTGGATTTCAAGCTTAAATTCTTCTTTCACTCTTTTCTCTGTGTCAGTAATAAGTCCGTCACATTTCTTAAGCTTTCATAGCTATTAAAAAACATCTTTTTCTCATGTAGAACATTTGCGCTTAATTCATATACATATATGCTTAACGTCCTCCTTTACGCGTACGATACTTTATTACTTACATTACCTAATAAAGACTTACATCAGTTAAAATTCTGCCGAACTAATTTTTTTTAACACGGATTTACTATACGTTGGCTAGTTTATATCTTCAATAGTTGGTTATCCTGCTCATCGTTGTAACTTGCTTTCTCTCTATTGACTAGGAATGTACTGCGGTTTTTCGGCATCTTTAATAGTGTATGTATTATTGACTCTCGTTGGGCGTTCCTTTAATATACCAAGTTTAACTTCTCGCAAACCTCTTGTTCATGGTCCTATTGAATTTTACTTCGGATTAATCAGACCTTCTTTGACCATCATAGCTAAATCTCGCTCAGCCACCGCCATCCCGTAATAATTAATATTTTATGACAAAAAAAAATAAAGTGCATTGGTCTCTGCACAGTGGTTGTATCTGCAGCGCAAAGTGATTCTTACCTCGTTATTGTACTACTTTACAACGCTCTGCCACTATACTTCCCTTCTAAAAGTTAACCTTCAATAGTATTTAAAATCCCCCCGAACAAACTGATAACTCTTTCATGTCAAGGAGCATCACAATTGGAATGCACAGAGGATAATGTGTGACCGTATTCCTTATACTTTTTTCACCCTCTAAGATTTTTCCCCTCAAACAATCAACAGTCAATAGCAATTTTCTTTTATCAGTTTTTAACCCTTTAACGCGAGGTGTCCTCGCCGTGAGGACACGAAACTCTGACGTTTTGACTGTTGCCAATCACGAAGAATAGATTTGATTTCTATAAAAATAGTTGCGGGTGACATAGCTCCACGAGAATCCTTTACTTTTTAGCAGGTCATTTCCCGTAAAAAAATTGTCACGATTATTTTTAACAGCACCGACATCTGCTGAAAAATGGAAGAATGCGAGAACAGCTTGATACAGCTTGAAACAGCTTGATAACAGCTTGATACAGCTTGAACAGCTTGCGAGAACAGCTTGATTGCCCAATGCTGAAAAAAGGGCAGCCGTTGCCATCGCTCGACTTAACTCGAGCGATGGCAACGGCTGCCCTTTATTCATCACTGGGAAAGGTTTGCGCCTCAAAGGGTTAAGTGGTGTACAGCAAAGACATTTTCCTGATTAGGAATCACATTCGACAAATTATTCTGTCACAATATAGATTCACCCTCAAATATTTTTATCTACACTGGATCATTATTCAGTCTTTTTAAGTTTCAATACTTATGGCAAACAAGCAGTAGCGTAGATAGGGGGGTGGCAAGGGTGGACATCTGACCCCGGGCGCAACACTAAAGGGGCGCCAAATTGATGTTACAAAATTTTAGAAAAATTGAAGTATACTCGTATTTTTATTTGTTGGCAGAAAAAGACAAAAACAGAGCACCCACACATTAATTTTTTAATGAAGTTGTAATCAAACTTGTACAGGAAATATTTGTAGCTCCTGAAGATTTTCTTTGGAAAGCGAGTCGAGCTACCCCATTCCCCCGAGATCTGAGGAGGTCAGGGAGACTCCTGGTCCTTTTTTCTTCTTTCTTGTGGACTTCGGTATGACTTCTCTGAGGGGTCGGGGAGAAGGACATGAAGGTAGAGCTAGTGGAATGAAATCGCTGAAGAGTGAAGGTGTACCGAGAACTGTGCATGTGCAAAGTCACAGTCCATATCGGACGAAGAGCACAGAATACACAGTAAAAAAATTCAGAAACGTTACATACTTATAGCAGAAAGGTTTCCGAAAATATAGCGTAACCCTACCGATGCTCTACTCGAACTCACAATTTCGGAAACATAACCCACATTCCGGCTTAAAATATTTACGGGGAAAGGAAATCTTTATTTGGGACTTCGCGCGCATGAGCCAAGTGCTAAGAGACAGAGAGATAAGAGTGAACGCGTCTTCCCTAATAGCAGAGATGGTCAGAAAAGAGTCGCTGTGACGTCACAGAGGGTCACAATTGTCACAGGACTGTCACATTGTAACTTGCAGGGCCCGATTATGACCAACAGGGGCCCCGGGCATTGATGGATTTGGGGGTCCTCATCTATAAAATTTGTTTTCTTTTTCATAAAATTTTGACATATAAAAGAATATTTCAGAACAACATTTGAAACTGGGGCCCTGGGCAAAGTCCCGATTTGCCCAAGCGATAATAAGGGTCTGGTAACTTGTGAGTGATGTAACTCCACTGTGTGGTCACTGCGAAGTTTATTTGTGACCAGTCACCAGTTGACACCGCCGGATGAATACTTAAATAAATCGGATGAATACTTAAATAAAACAGCAGATTATCTCCTGAAAATAATTTATGGGGGAAAAAATTTAATTTTTTAATTTATATTTATTAATTATGGTATTTTCCCTCCATTTATAAAATACTCCAAAAAAAATTTAAGTTTCCAAAACAAGCCATACCACAACCAACTTTTGCAGCAGTCAGTTTACTTTTAAAGCAA
This sequence comes from Cheiracanthium punctorium, assembly GCA_038373885.1. Lineage (NCBI taxonomy): Eukaryota > Metazoa > Arthropoda > Arachnida > Araneae > Cheiracanthiidae > Cheiracanthium > Cheiracanthium punctorium. The sequence goes on from JAWZYV010018653.1 coordinate 667,793, forward strand.
ATTCCAGCAAGGCAATCACATCGTCGAGGTAACGTGCTCTCCTCCAGGTGCGTGCGTCCAGGGTTCGATTCTGATCGCGGGTCCTGAGTGCTCCTTCCGTTAGAGTTTGGTGCTGCCATCTAGTGCATGTTACTCGAAACGCTTCATCTAGTGCATGTTACTTTTTCTGAAAAACTCAGAAAGTTTACTCGTTAATTCGGAAACCTTTGTGAACAACACGGAAAGGTTACTCAATATTTTACCAAAATATACAGAAACGTTACCCATTTTTTCCAGAAACCTAACCTAAAAAGCAGGAAAATGTGTAAATATTTTTCCGAAATATGCAGAAACGTTTCTGCAATTTTAAACTACAAGAGCTGCCCCATATTTTGGGGTAACGTTTCCGAATTTTTTTTTACCGTGTACCGGAGGATAGGGTGGGAGGGGGCAGGCAATAAGAGGCTCAAAATTTGTGTCGAGCAACTGCTTTTTTATTTTTGGCCATTTTTGTCCCCTGACTAAATTCTTAGGATGTTCCAAAATGTTTGTTTACAGCATTTTATGAAGGTCAAAGCATTATTTCAGTTTTCCCAGTTAACTTTTAAAATGGTCTTGGAGGATTTAGTTTTTGATATTTATGGTGTTACAAAAAGTTTTATGCATTAGCTATGGTTAAAAAAGCCTTCACTGGTTTATCGGTAATAGATAATGGCATTCTCAAACTCAAAGTAACCCTCTTGAACTCCGCATGCGGTGGAGGGGCGATCGAACAGGTGCCCCGCACACAATGCATTATTTTTTTTTATAAAATGGAGTACTTTCAGTTTCTTATATCCCTTTTTGGTTTTTAAAGAAACAGCAGAATATGAGCAGGACCAATTCTAAGATATGTATGTATAAAATGTAGTATTATTTCTAATAAGAACGTATAAAAAAACAACCGATCATTGTACTTATGTAAAATAATTCTTTTTAAATTATTTAAAATATGTACATATTTTAGATAAATTTAAGCTTGAATTTAACATTTATTAAAAAAAATTATTCTTAATCTTTACGCAATCATTATCAAACAATCAGGGACGTATCCAGAAAAACATTTCAGAGTTGATCCAGACGGTAGAAAAGCAAAATTTTTCACAAAAATACTTTATCATTATCATTTCAGTAACAAAAATCAAATTTTCGGGAGGGGTCCGGACCCCCTGGACCCACCCAGTTAAGTACGTCCTAACAAACAATCAAAGCTGGAATCAATAACGCTCTGGGCCACAATTGAGTCTTCGAACTGAACATGAGGCTAAATATTTTTTTTTTTTTTAATTCAGTAAGTTTATCAAGAAAGTGTAACAAATCAGTCGTAAATATTTTGTCTCCTCAGCTTCCTTGTTGCAGGAAGATTGCTGACCAGAGGCTTCTGTGTATACGTTATGCCAATGCGTAGACCACCAATGCGTAGACCACCAGGTATTATCGTACTGTCATCCGGTACATCAGTCATAAATTAACGTTCTAGATGCTGACTCATAATTCAAGGAAATTTGGGGTGAATTGGATGTCCACGTGATATTTTTTTTTCTCATGCTTCTACTTGGTCTTTAAGATTAGATTTCATCTATATATATATATATATATATAATAGCTAAACTTACGTATTATGGAATCCCTAGTAAAACATTAAGTAGTAGCACATGATGACAAAAAAGTACTGAAAAACTGAAAACATGAAGTAAAAAATTGACAATCCAGAGGCAAGAAATTGTATAAAACAGAGCTGTTAAAGCCACAGAGAAGTAGGACGACAAGCCAAGCAAGATCACATGGGCATAAGCCTAATTGTCCGATCCATTGCAATGAAGTCGAGATGGATAGTAAAATTGAAATCGAGTACTCCATTATCAAGTACCACCGTACTCACATTTCAATTTAAAGAAAAACAAAAATAGCTAGTTTTGACCATAGCTAAACAGCATGAATGCCAACCAAACATGGAGGAGGAAGAACTGACAAGATTAGAAATCGTTGCCAACCGAGAAAATTAATCGACAAAAATAAAAATAGAAACAGCTAGAGCCAAGGAGAGAAAGTAAGAGAAATAAAAACAGACAAAATTCTGCCAAAACTATGTAAATTTATTAAGAAATTCAGTAAATGGAAGGGGACGGGGAAATAAGAATAATATTAAAGAATAATAATTATAGTAATAGTAAATATATCAAAAAATAAAAAATTGAGTATAGCTAACCCAATATATATAAAAGAAGAATCGTGTCTGTCTGTCTGTCCGTTTGTTCGCTATAAGCGTCGGGACCGTTTGTCGGATCTGGACCAAATTTGACATACTGACTAACTAAAGGGGACAAGAGAAAGCTAATGTCGAAAAAATGAAATTAATCGGATTAACAGTCTTTCCGTTATTTTATGTTTTGTCCAGTTTTTGACCATTTTTCGCGCATTTTTTGCTATCGCGAGCTAAATTTTCGTCCAAAAACTATATTTTTTTATGCCATCAGAGACTACAGAGTTTTTTTTTTTTTTTTTCAAATGAACTTTGTTACAAAATCGTACTTAAATTTGCAGATTTTTAAACTCTCGCATCGAAAAATCTAACAGAAAAATTTTTTCCATCTTTTTACCGTTGATAAAACAATGATTTCGCCCTCTTTTCAATTTCAAACCGTGCACAAATGTTAATTAGATTTTTTTCAAGGTTCTCTGGAAAGATCACAGGTTAAAAATCTCTCGGGACTCTCTCCCCGGCGAGAGAAGATAGCCAGAGAAATGCAATGCGTTAGCTGAAAGCTCATTGGCTGATGCCTTACCAAGGCAAGTGACGTCAGGCAGAAGAGATGCGTGGCTAACGAATAGACAGGCTCCGGTGGTCACGCCTGCCTTTGAAGTCACGTGACTCCAAGCAACGCCTCCTAGAGAGGAAAGCCGCGGCGCTTACTTGTTACGTTACACCGAGTAGATAAGATATTTGTTTTACCTACTCGGTGTGACGTAACAAGTAAGCGCCGCGGCTTTCCTCTCTAGGGGGCGTTGCTCTAAGACAGTGAGGATCTGCTCTTTTGATACACTAGCGCTTACTCAGAGAAATACATACACACTCAGACAATGCTTTAAAACAATTTATTTTTAGACATATCTTTGATAAAATATTCATATTTATTTAAGAATAAAGATTATCTAATCTCGCTAATCAAATGAACACTTCTTTTTCAATTACTTGAATATATCCCAACACTATATTCTTGAATATATCCCCACACTACATTCTTGAATATATCCCCACATTACTTAATTTGTTGATTGTCCCATTTTCGGAAAGAAATATTTTTGCTAAAATTTGCTGTAAATACAAAATAACTTAAATATTTGATACATAAAAAAGAAAGAAGGAAGGAAGGAAAACACAAAATAGATTAATAAAAAATACATTTTTTTATTTTGTAAAAAAGGGCAATAACTTTTTTCTTCACTTTTAGTACTAATATTCATAGAAACTTGATAAAAATAAAATATAACCTTATCAGATAAAACCTTTTTTCTTAAATCAAGTATTCAGTATAAATTTATGGAGCATATCAGCAATAATGTCTCAGCAGTAAGAATCTCTGACTCTATTTCTAATGTAGTACATAAACTATTTTTTTAAGTACAAATAAAATAATCCAACTTTTATCTGAGTAAAATCAATAATACATCAATATAAATAACTGTAAATAAATTTATGAATTTATAACAGTATAAATAAATTTAAGGAGCGTATGAGCAATAAGAACCTCTGAATCTATTTTTAATGCAAGACATAAATTATTTTTATGTACAAATAAAATAATCCAACTTTTATTTGAGTAAACATTATAATACATGTTTTCAAAATCTTTTAGAAGGATACTACAAAATTAATTACTAGCAAATTTTGAAAACACTCATACAAAACAGGCATATTGTCAGTATGCCTATTAATGTTATAATCAGGAAAACACTTTCACTCGTTTTCCAGAGATAATTAACTGTTTTTCCATTTCTTCTGAAAGTGCATATAAATAATATTAAAATGTTAGTCTGTCAAAAAAACATTTTTTTCATATGCTTTATGTAATGTAAATAATGCTACCTCTAGAAATTTCTATTTTTAATCAGTCATCAACAAAATATCTAGACAGAGTAAAATTCAGATAATTATAAGACAAGCAAAATTTACGACCCATATAAAAACCCAGTTAATATTTCAATAGTTTGCTCTCAATTGTATTTTTGAAAATATACTTTTTCTAACATGTTTGTAGAATCAATACAATTACATTTAAAAATTTTATAAAAATTAGTCACTTTAACATTATTAACAAATATCTTATAAACCAAATATTCAAAAATAACAATAAAAGCATTAACATATGCCTGATTATCATTAAAATTTACAAAACAAATAGTTACATTAGTGTTATGGGATAATAATCCATTTTCTTCAGGGCAACACAAATGTCATCTAAACAGGATAATTAATTTCTCTTCGTAAATGAGGCGTGATCTTCGAGTCTAGTTGTCTGCAATTATTGCTACTATTTGTTAAATATTTGGGAGTATTCCGAAAAATGCTAGGCACAGCATTTTCGGAAAATTTTGGCCTTTCCTTTGTAGATTACTTTGTCAACACGAATAATTTCATTTTCCTCTGTATTCCTTTCGACCGACATCCATAAACACTGCAGATACGAGGCAATTTCAAAATAGATGAATGTTTTAAATGAACACAACTTCCAAATGTAAATTGTAGAAAACGCAATAAAATAACATCTTTTTCTAACACATAATAATACACTGAATGGCAAAGTTTGTATGCAAAGAGATTAAAAACATACCACATTGTATTTCAGAACACGAACTGATTTGTAGAACAACTATCGCGATTACACATTGCAGATCCGAGGCATTCTCAACAAAGTAGATGAATGTTTTAAATGAACACAGCTTTCAAATGTAAATTCTAGAAATCGTAATAAAAGAACATCATTTTCTAACAAATAATAGTACCTAGAACGACAAATACATTGTTACATTTCAGAACGACTGTTACATTTCAGAACATACTTCTAGAGCAACTACCGGAATGAAAATTCGAACTTCACGTCAACTACACAGGGTCACGTTATATTTCAGCACCGGAGCCAGTCTATTGCGTAAGCCACGGAAGAGATGAGATGGCTTTTTGAGCGTTTGAGCGCGCTCGCAGGCGTTGTTGTTCGCGGGTCACCTGCAGAAAATAAATGTTATTGCTCAGGATGGCGACTTTAACCCATTAAACGCCGCTATGAGAATCAGAGAGAGATTTTTAAATGTAATGTTACGAATCTTCGGGGCAACCCGCTGCTCTGTGGCTTAAAATGGTTTAAAATTCGTATTCTACGCTTCAAATAGATAAATTTTGCTTTTTGTTGCATCAAAATCGGCCAATTAGAACCGGAGATATGGAGGTTTCGGTTTGCCATTGTTTTTCAATGGAGGTTCTAGAAATCTCGAGAAATATTAGTCCTAGAGCTTAGATCTCTTCACTTTTGAGGACTTATTTATGGCGCCAAATTTGGCGATATTTCGCCAAAAGTCGCCAAGCTTGGCGACTTTTTGGTCATTTGGCGCGTTTTTCCCAATGGGGCCTGGAAGTTGTTTTTCCTGTATTAAAAACGCATAGCAACCTAACATTTATCAATATCAAAATAATGGCATAATCAAAATTCACGCTTTATGTAGAATCCTCGAGAAATTGACTTCTGGAAGCTGCTCGCAGCTTCTGCCTCGGATATATATAGAACCGCGCATTGCCCCGAAAGTTCAGTGCGAGTTGAACGCTCAATGTGTGAAGAGCTGTCAGTGAGAGTACGCTTGCTTTGATAGTGCTATAGAAGCCGTGTTTTAGCTCACTTTACGAAGCTGCTTTAAAAGTGCTGTGCGTAAATTCTTCATTGCTGTGTCTTAAGTGATTGTGTACGGTATCTCTTGATTATTTTCACTGAATTTTTGCCAGTGAAAGTGACTTATTTTGTGTGAGAAATACAGCATTTGTGAGAGCTTATGATCTAAGCGAATTGTTAAAAGCACGTTACTGCTAGATTGGGCTTGTGAATTGTGTACAGCTGTTTGTTCTACGAAGTTCTAGAAGCAATAAAGTTTGTGTTCCATCCTGACAAGTGACTTTTTACTTGAACTTTTTACACCAACTGGACTTTAGAACGACGAACCCCGGAAACAAGAAGAGCAGTTCCGCCCCTACTAGCAATTTTGCTCGGTCTACCACCGGCCACGCAGCCAGCCGATGACGGCCCGAGCAAAATTGCTAGTAGGGGCAACATTTGGTGTCAGAATCGGGATTCTAAAGAAAGAGTTTAATTTTCTAGTTTATGGTTTTGAATAGACAAAAAATGGAAGAACAACTTCAAAAGCTCATGAATATGATGCAGGAAATGAAATCCGGACAAGTCGAAATGAAAACCGGATTAGAAGAGATGAAAACCGGACAAACCGATTTAGAAAAGAAAATTGAAGCCGGACAAGCCGATTTAGAAAAGAAAATTGAAGCCGGACAAGAACAGATGAAAGCGGATTTAGAGAAGAAAATTGAAGCCGGTCAAGAAGAAATGAAATCGGGATTGGAGAAAATGGAGACTGCTTTGGGAAAATTAGAGAAATTCGAAAAGAGTGTGCAGGAAAATCAAGAGATAATGGAGAGAAGAATGTCGCTCCTAGAAGAAAGTCAAGAGAAAAACATGACAGAATTACGTGAAGAATTTAATAATAAAATTGAGGAAACGATTGAGAACAAGTTAGAAGAAAAACTGGACAGTTTAGTAAAGCTGGGAAAGGTACCTGAAAACATGAGGTCGTCGTCACGCCGCCCAGCAGTGAAATTAACGCCTTATGACGGAAAGACTCCCTTGGAAGCATACAAGACCCAATTTTTAATCGTCGCTAAAGCCAATGGTTGGAGCGAGTCCGAGAAAGCGGACCAACTGGCCGCTTCCCTTAGCGGAGATGCAATTAACGTATTGCAAACTATTGGAGCGACGAAGATAGGAGATTTTGACGCTCTCGCAAGTTCCTTGGAGATGAAATTCGGAGAGAAGTGCTAGAAAGAATATAGTAGAATCCAACTTAAGTCAAGGATGCAGAGATCTGGCGAGACCCTTCAAGAGCTTGCTTCGGACATAGATAGGCTGTGTCATCTAGCCTACATGGACCACCTTGAAAATGTCCGAGAAGAAATGGCGGTGCGTCATTTTATTGAAGCCATCCGTGATCCAGAAACCCAAAAGGCACTCATGTTGGAGGATTATCAGGATTTGAAGTCTGCTCTGGTGTTCGCTATGAAACTAGAGGCAGCCCAGCGGGCCGTGAGAAAAGATCGGCATGCTGTTAGAGCGGTCACGGTCCAAGAGGGAGCTGACAAAGACACAGAGAACGTCGAGAACAGGTTGAAGAGAATTGAAGATCTCATACAACGAAAATTAAGATCCGATAGAACGAGAGATGGCCCAAAGAAAGTGAAATGCTGGAAGTGTGGCGTCGAAGGACATGTACAAAAGCATTGTTGTCGAAAGTCTCATAACCAGCAAGAGAACTCAAGAACATGAAAGAGGGAAACTAGGAGGTGGCCATCTCGCGGGGCGGAGGTTGCCAGATAGTCAAAAGCCCCACCTAAAAGTCTTGCAGATTTCATCAGTGAATGGCGGCAGTAATGGACTCTTCGTACTTGGATACGTTAATGGTTCCCCATGCCACATGGTGATTGATACTGGAGCGAAAGTAACCATCATAAGGACGGATCTGGCCAAGAAATTAAACTTGAAGATTTTCTGGACTCTGCCCTCGCTGACCCTCCAGACTGTGACAGGTGACAAGATCGAAGTGGGCGGAAAAGCGCAAGTAGAAATCACGTTTGGAAATGCCAGATACGACCATGTGGTATATGTCGCCAAAATTACAGACTCTTTTATTCTCGGACTCGACTTTTTAAAATCGCACAAATTTAACTTGGACTTTAAGAATAATGAGCTTCGTTCAGACTCAGAAGAAATAGCTGCGTTCGATATTAAAAATGAAACTATTTTACCTGTTCAGCAAATAATAGCCCAGACTGATATCACTCCACCTCCCAGAACTGATTCAATAATTTCTGGAACAGTAAAAGAAAGCAATAAATTCCGCTTTGGATTAATCGAACACCCAAACAATAGTGATTCCGTCCGAGGAGTACTTGTGGGAGCAACACTTCTGGACTTGTCGAGAACAGAAATTCCAGTTAGAGTAGTAAATGTGACGGACAAGTCGAAGGTGATGAAGAAAAATGAAGTGTTGGCGACATGCACTCCTGTTACCTGCATTAATAAGAACATCAGCCAAACGAGAGCTAAATCTTCCGAGTGCCTGACGAAGGAATTAATACAAGACGTGGAGTTTACGGCAGAACAGAGAAGCGCTGCGGTGAAAGTAATAGCTGAATTTGAAGGCCTCTTCTCGCGAACTTCGGGTGACTTTGGCCGTACGAGCTTAACTCAACATAGGATAGATACAGGCAGCCATTCTCCCATCAAGCAACATCTTAGGCGGCTGCCGTTTGCTAAGCAAGAAGAGGTGAGCAGACTTTTAGAGGAGATGCAGCATGGTGACGTCATCGAGCCGTCGACTAGTCCCTGGGCCTCGCCAATTGTTTTGGTCCGAAAGAAGGATGGTTCCACCCGGTTCTGTGTTGACTACAGACGTCTGAATGACGTTACCAAGAAAGACAGCTACCCTCTTCCCAGGATAGACGACACTTTGGACACTTTATCGGGAAACGAATGGTTTTCCACTCTGGATCTGAAAAGTGGTTACTGGCAAGTGGAAATTCATCCCGACGACCGTGAAAAGACTGCGTTCACCACGGGACAAGGATTATGGCAGTTCAAAGTTATGCCTTTTGGACTCTGCAACGCACCTGCTACATTCGAGCGACTAATGGAGACAGTGTTAAGAGGACTTTCCTACGAAGCATGTCTCGTTTATTTGGACGATATTATCATCGTCGGAAGGACTTTCGAAGAGCATCTCGAGAACATTCAAAAGGTACTGCAGAAATTAAAAGAGGCAAACTTGATACTAAGTCCATCGAAGTGCAATTTGTTTCGTCGGGAAGTACGTTACTTCGGGCACATAATATCCGCCCACGGAGTCCGAACCGATCCCGAAAAGACGTCCGCAGTCCAGAACTGGAGTCGTCCCGAGAATATCCATGACTTAAGAAGTTTTCTCGGTCTGTGTACTTACTATCGAAATTCGTGGAGGGCTTTTCTCAAATTGCAAGACCTCTTCACAAATTGACCGAGACTGGACAGAAATCAGAAATTCTCAAGTCCATAGAAACGAGAAACGCCCATAGAAATCTCAGTCCATAGAAATTTCTATGGACTGAGGAATGTGAGGACGCATTCAACGAACTGAAGACGGCTTTAACATCTTCGCCGATCCTGTCGTATCCTCACCCTGACAAGCCATTTATCCTGGACACAGACGCAAGTAAGGAGAGTGTTGGAGCAGTTTTGTCCCAGGAGATAGTTGGCCAAGAACACGTCATTGCTTACTGGAGCAATTGCCTTTCAAAGGCAGAACGTAACTATTGTGTTACGAGAAAGGAACTTCTTGCTATCATTAAAGCCGTGGAGCACTTCCATCATTACCTGTACGGCCGAAAGTTCCTGCTCCGAACGGACCATGCCTCTTTAACCTGTCTTCTAACTTTCAAGAATCCAGAGGGCCAAATAGCCAGGTGGATACAGCGATTACAAGAATATGACATCGAGATACGTCATCGGAAAGGGTTATCTCATGGAAATGCAGATGCTTTGTCGAGAAGGCCCTGCATAGACAGTTGTCGCTATTGCTCCAGGGCAGAGAAAAATTACCATCTGAAACATCCCGTTGTCCGCCAAGTTACATCATAGGCACCATCTCAATATCCCTGGAGTGACGAAAATGTTCGGGCGGACCAATTAGCAGACAGCGACATCAAACCTACTGTGGAATTTATGGAAAAATCCAGCGCTAAGCCCAGTTGGCAAGAAATATCATCTTACAGTCCGGCAACAAAACAGTACTTGGCTTTATGGGATTCGCTTCGCCTGAGGAATGGATTCCTGTATCGTAAATGGGAGTCGGACGACGGCAAGATGCTCCGATGGCAGTTAGTACTCCCTCGTTCGAGGATTCCGAAGGTTCTAGAAGAACTGCATAATGGCTTAACAGGAGGCCATTTTGGCATAATGAAGACCCTGCAGAAAGTTTGCGAGTGCTTCTACTGGGTTAGGGCTCGAGGCGACGTCGAAAAGTGGTGTCAAGCTTGTGACGCCTGTGCCTCCCGTAAAGGCCCGAAGAAACGAAGCCGTGGAAGACTACATCGTTATAATGTAGGAGCGCCTTTTGAGAGGATTGCCCTCGACATCCTGGGACCTCTTCCGCGAACTTCGGATGGCAACAAATACATCCTAGTTGTCATTGACTACTTCTCTAAATGGCCCGAAGCGTTTCCTATTCCCGATCAAGAAGCTACGACCGTAGCAGAGGTACTGGTGCAAGAATGGATTTCCAGATATGGAACCCCGCTGCAACTTCATTCCGACCAAGGAACGAACTTTACCTCTGCAGTCTTTAAAGGACTATGCCAACTTCTCGGAATGGACAAAACCCAGACTACGCCTTTACACTTACAATTCGACGGCATTGTGGAGAGGTTCAATCGCACAATTTTAAACAACCTCTCGCTTCTGGTATCTAGGAATCAAGAGGACTTGGACAAGAAACTCCCCCTCTTCCTGCTGGCCTATAGGAGCGCCGTCCATGAGACTACCGGCTTCACACCTTCCCAGATGCTGTTCAGCAGAGATCTTCGTCTTCCCGCCGATCTAGTGTTCGGCCGCCCTCCAGATGCGCCTTCATCACCAGAGGAGTACGTGGAAAACCTCCGGGCACGGTTTGAAGATGTGCATCATTTTGCTCGGGAGCAGATCAACCTGAACACGGAAAAGATGAAGACTCGCTACGACACGAAGGCTACGGGACACGACTTCAACGCAGGTGACAAAGTTTGGCTATGGAATCCTACTCGACGGAAAGGCCTGTCTCCCAAGCTGCAATCGCCGTGGGACGGTCCTTACACAGTCCTAAACCGGCTGAATGACGTCATCGTACGGATTCGTAAGTCACCAAACTCGAAGCCAAGAGTTGTACATTACGATCGGCTAGCCATCTACCGCGGTTGTAATTGGCTCAGACCATGGTCACTATGGCGTAATTCCTCTTTTCTTTCATCTCTCATTTCTTTCCTGTCTTTCCCATCTCTTCCTCTTTCCTCAACTCTCTTTCACTCACTACTTACGCCATGTTTAGTGTACATATTTGTAATATATTAGTTTTCATTAATGCGTATTTGTTTATTATGTTTATGATTTATTACAGTGTAATTATTTATTATGTTGATTATTTATTTATTAATGTGTATTTGCTTATTGTGCTATTGATTACTTGCTTGAATTATGTTGTTAAGATCTTGTTAAGTGTTATACAGTGTAGGTACTTGTGTGACCTCCTAACTAGGGATTGTACTGCCCGGGACGTGCAGTCCTTGGGAAGGGGGCAATGTTACGAATCTTCGGGGCAACCCGCTGCTCTGTGGCTTAAAATGGTTTAAAATTCGTATTCTACGCTTCAAATAGATAAATGCTTTTTGTTGCATCAAAATCGGTCAATTAGAACCGGAGGTATGGAGTTTTCGGTTTGCCATTGTTTTTCAATGGAGGTTCTAGAAATCTCGAGAAATATTAGTCCTAGAGCTTAGATTTCTTCACTTTTGAGGACTTATTTTTGGCGCCAAATTTGGCGATATTTCACCAAAAGTTGCCAAGCTTGGCGACTTTTTCCCAATGGGGCCTGGAAGTTGTTTTTCCTTCATTAAAAACACAAAATAACGTAACATTTATCTTCTATGACATAATCAAAATTCACGCTTTATGTAGAATCCTCGAGAAATTGACTTCTGGAAGCTGCTCGCAGCTTCTGCTTCGGATATATATAGAACCGCGCATTGCCCCGAAAGTTCAGTGCGAGTTGAACGCTCAATGTGTGAAGAGCTGTCAGTGAGAGTACGCTTGCTTTGATAGTGCTATAGAAGTCGTGTTTTAGCTTGCTTTACGAAGCTGTTTTCAAAGTGCTGTGCGTAAATTCTTCATTGCTGTGTCTTAAGTGATTGTGTGCGGTATCTCTTGAATATTTTCGCTGAATTTTTGCCTGTGAAAGTGACTTATTTTGTGTGAGAAATACAGCATTTGTGAGAGCTTCTGATCTAAGCGGATTGTTAAAAGCACGTTACTGCTAGATTGTGCTTGTGAATTGTGTACAGCTGATTGTTCTACGAAGTTCTAGAAGCAATAAAGTTTGTGTTCCATCCTGACAAGTGACTTTTTACTTGAACTTTTTACACCAACTGGACTTTAGAACAACGAACCCCGGAAACAAGAAGAGCAGTTCCGCAACAGTATATACATTTTTTACATACATTGCATGCCTCTATTATAGAACAGTTGAAATTTTTTTTTAAACTCAAAGCATTTAGGAAATATAGCATGTTCCCGTAGCGGGAGCTTTGGTGTGTTATGGGATAAATGTCTTTCTCCATTTTGGATACAGGAATTCATTTTTTTACGCAGATGCTGCTCAAAACTGTATATATAAAGTAAATAGTTTTGTTGTTGATACTATAATGTACGAAATAACCAGCCTGCGAAGTGCCAAACCTTTCTTTATTGTTGAACGGTAGCAAAATCAGACTGGAAATGCTATGACTTGGAGGGGTGGCCCAAAAAGGGCCAGGCACCGCGACCATGGGTCTATTGTATCATCCCCAAGCAATATGGGAAAGGCACTACGAAAAGAGCCCAGTAGCAGATGCGAACATCAGCATAGACCTAACAGACATTTTGTGAATCTCCCAGGGCTCAATGACATGGCGCCCAAGATGCTCAAACCTATAATCAGAGAAGTACTCACACTCACAGAGGATGTGTAAAGCAGTTTCCTCCTTAAGAAGACAACCCCGACAAGTGGGATCATCGACAACCTTCATTATGTTAAGATGCCTTTTAAGGCAACAGTGCCCAGTTAACAGGCCAATAGCCCTACGGAGACTGGACCTGTTGAGACACAGAAGTTCCTTGCATCTAACACCAGGAAAGCCAAGATTGATCTCTTTGGCCTGCCTCTGGCCATTACACTTAAGCCAGCTGGAATACTGAAGCTTGCTAAAGTGGCTAAACACAGTATCCCTGTAACATTTACTCGAGATACCGAGAATCGGCTCAGGTCCAACAAAAAAGAGCCAACGTGGCAAAAGAATCCACCATCTCATTACCAGGAATGCCAGAATGACCAGGAACCCAATACAGATTAACTGGAAATGCTAACTAGTGGGAGGGCGCCAAAGCTCCCGCTGTGGGAACAAGAAATATAAGCGTTCATAACATTCTTTTATAGGAATCTATTCATGCAAGATTTTAAGAATGTTGTTCTTCAAGATGTTGGTTTTAAATATGCATTCTACTTGAAACATTTAAGTGACCATTTATTTTATTATTTTTTTTTTATATATAAGACAGTCATAAAGACAAAATTTCACTTTTTTAAAAATTAGAAAAAAACATTAAATTAAAATATATTGTTCCGATAAAAATATATCACACACCCAATAGTGTAAATGTTTATTTCGTAAATTGCGTTAAAATATTTTAAGAAAAAATATATATAATAGATGTTCCCGTAATGGGAGCTTTGGCGCTTAATGGGTTAATGAGTTTGGCACATTACCCAAGTTAGCGGCGGTGGGACGTTTGCAAACGCTCTTAAGTCCGCTACTGACTAAATAGGACAAGTGAAATCTGGAATTTTCTTCTAACATCGGGCAGGATGAAAGTGTGAGGGGGTGAGAGATGCAGGGTGAAAAGAGAGATGGGATTAGAAGGCGAGCGTCTCCTAATCCACCCCACCCCCCCCCTTCGCGCCGTCACTACGCGAAATTCCCAGACAGCACATAAGCTTAAATCAAGCTTGACATTTCTTTGAATTTGACGTATTAATACAAGCTTGACAGTTCAATTCATTTTAAGCTTGCAGCAAGCTTGGAGAAGTCATTTGAACTGTCAAGCTTGAATACAGCTTGATTACTGCTTGAAAGGGAGAGCGTGCGGTGATAGCGCCATCTGTCGCTGTAGGCGAGAAGGGGAATGGACATTAATTTGTCTAGCGTTATCTCAAATTTGCTCATATTAAATGAAGAAAAGTTCGTAAAAGTTGTGTTTTATTTTATCATCGCACAAAACCTGGACATCAGAACACGCAAGGGGAAGGAATGAATGGGATAAGCCCCTCTGAAGTGTAACACGAGGGCAGTTTTAGTTTTTACATTAGTAATTCCATTTAACATTAGTAATTAACATTAGTAATTCCATTAAGTAATTAATTAGCCCTAAAAATAAATTTTAATATAATTAACACAATTTAGTTAGTTAATATACTTCACTTTATGGGTGGTAGAATGAGGCGCAATCCGGCCGCCACAAAATAATTTATCATCAGTCATAAATGTACTTGACCATAGAATTAAAAAAAAAAGATTCTATATTTCCAAATATGGAAGTTCTTCAAAATAAAATACAATTATACTACGAAATTGATTTCAAAATCAGTCGTTTGTCTCGATTTTGGCCAGTATTGCCCAACATGAGTGTCACGATGTTGAAAGTTTTAAAACGTGTGCTGCTGTTAAGTTTATATTATGTTTATTTCCCTATTAGTAGAGTCTCTAAATCACACATAACATTATTTTAATTTTGATGCATCCCATGGAAAAATGAAAGAAACAGATCAACACATCGGCCACTATCGATCTCGCCAGAAAACGGCGTGACAACCATGAAAGTCACTTCAAACTTTAGTCATGCCAGCGCGAGGCAGGTTGGCGGAACGGATAGCACGCTGGCCTCGCAACCCTTAGGTCCCGAGAACTATTGCGGACGCTTGATGTAAACAGATTAAATTAACTTGAAATTTCAGCATAGAGGGGAAAATACGTGGAAAAATAAAATATGTGAAGCGAGTTCGCCGACGGGCGCCCCGTGTATTTAAGAAATTTTTTTTAGAAAAATTTTTTAAGCTTGAAATTAAGCTTGCTATGTCAAGCTTGATTCAAGCTTGCTATGTCAAGCTTAACGCAAGCTGGGCAAGTGTAAACTAGAACACCTGATTCAAGCTTGCATTAAGCTTACACGCTTGAAATTTTCAAGCTTAATTCAAGTTTATTGACTCATAAATCAAGCTTGCTGCAGTTTGATGCAAGTTTGCTGTGCTGTCTGGGATTCGGGCAGACTGGTTATTATATCGGTAATTGGACATTGTTTATTTGTTTTCCGTTGGTGCGTGGTATTAGTGATAAATCACTATATATTTGAAGGCCGACAGGTAGAAGGGAAAAAGCCTAGCCACGTCCAATTCCCGGTAACCTCTGTACGCTATCAAGGGCCGTGTTCATTTTTTTTTCAGCGGGCAGTCCCATATTCTTTTTTCATCATTGCAGCGGGAGGATTCACATTCCAGCGTTCCCTAGTCACGCCCGATACCTGTAAACCTCTGAACGCTATCAAGTGCCGTGTAATTTATTTTTTTTTTTTCGCTGCAACAGGAAGTCCTATGTCTTTTTTTTTCCATTGCAGTGGGAGGATTCACATTCACATTTTCCTTTACAATCTGTATTTAAGGTCAATGGGAATTTCTCTTCTATTGCACGGGCAGCGCAGGGCCACGCTGCTATTCCTTATATAGTATACTCCGTTGCACTTGTCTTTTTAAAAAGGTGTATATTTGTACTGTAGAAACTGCTCTAAAGTCTGCGTTTGTAGTTCTCTTCGGCAAGAGAGTCTTCAAGTTAAGGCAATAAATATTGTACTTTTGCAATTTTCTATATTGTTGAATGCTAAATATCATTTTTTGAAACAAAAATGCGTCACTATAACCGAGGTCAACAGTACTTGTAGGGCACCCGAAACTAAAATCCTGGGTTCGTTACAGACCGAAACGGTCGTTCTGTAACTATCAAGAACCTTGTTATGCGCGTTATTTTACAAAGTTTTAATCATTTCATCTTTTAAACTGCAGTTGAGTGTTGTTCATCAATTTAGCTCCGTATTTAGACTAGTAAAAATACATATATTAAACATGAATTTTGTAAATGTGCTTCTCTATATACTGCAACTTTGTCTAATGTGTGCAAATTAATAATGCTATTTTTTTTCTTTTTTAATTTGTTTCATAACAATTATTGATTAGCATATCAATAGATAATTTTCATTTAAAGTGTGTGGGGGGGGCAGTGTTTTCATAACCTCGGGCCTCTATTGGTCTTAATACAACCCTGATAACATAGATTTAAAACAAAGAAATCGAAACAAGGTGTTTAATGAAGTCGTAAAATTACGATTTTAAATTAATGATTCCTTAAATATCTAATTAAAATTAAATCTTTTAATGATATATGGCGTATAGCACATATCTTTCGCTTAAAATTACTCAACTTTTAATTTAGCAATGGTTAGCTTTGGGCAAATTTTATGAAAACTTCACGATAAATGTTGCTACTCATTCCATTGTGATTTTAATTTTCCAACGAAACTGAACATTATACATTTTTTGTTTGTAGTGAATGGCGCGTTTCTTGCGCCATAATTATATTTTCCATTTCATTATTATATTTTGACTTGTTTCCAAAATGCAATTCAGAAGGGAAGGGAAAAATAATTTAACGTATTTAAATTAATAGTATTTTTCAATCATATTTTTTATTTAAAAAATATTAAATTTTAAATATTGCAGTTTTTGAACCACTTTTATGGGTTTCTCCCTCCCCCACCTTGTTTAGGGGGGTGGGGGAGGAGCTCATCAATCTTCAGTTGTCCCCGGGCGCTAGTAACCCTATCTACGCCTCTGCAAACAAGTAGTCAAATTTGAGGTTTTGAAGTTTACGAAGTTTACAAAAATGCTATAAAAAGAGAAAAAAAAGATAAAAAGCTTTTGAATGGTGCAAAATCTGTGGTAAAGTATAGTTTAAACATAATTGGTTGAAAAAAGTGGCTACGTTCCCCCTCCCCGGACATAATTCTTTTATTTGTATTTCTGTTGCAAAATCACAATTTTTTTTTCAAACTACAGCCTTAAAAAATTATCTTATCCGCATTCCAAAAGCTTGTCTACTAAATCTAAAGCGAGCTTTAGCCTGTGGAAATTCCATTGAACTTGAAATCTGAAAAACCTGGATTTTCAGTGGTGCTGCCATCTTTTATCGATAAAAACTAAGCTTTTTCTGCTTTGTGTAAGTTTTGTCTTTTTAAAGAGATTTTCAGAAATTTCTTTCACAAAAATCAATTTACCATTCATCAATAACCATTTAATTTTCACCTTTCATTTCTCTCATCACATAAATATTTTAATCTCTGAAACTATATTAATACGATGATACTTGGACTGTAGGAAAAAAAAAATCTCAGTTATTCTTCTTAAATTGCATTATAAATAATTAAAATGATTTAAAGCAGCTTATAATTTATGAGCTTATGTCATTCCATACATTAAGAATTAAATATGAACTTTTTTTAAAAATCCTAAAATCAGCAAACGCTTTTATTTAAAAGTTTTCCCCGATATTTTTAAACACATTCCTAATTGCTAAAATTAACTATAAACCCGCCATTAATAATCTCTCTCTCTCCCCAACCTTTTTTTTTTCTCCGCATACAAATAATCAAAACACTAAATTCATAAATTTAGTTACAAGAACTTATGTGATCGTAGGTAATTTGCAGAAATTCCAGGAACTGCTAATTGAATATGGTTGTACTATAATTCTTTTCAGTTTATTTAAAGATTATTAGCGAGATTTTCCGTTCAAATGATTTCTTTTAGCAAGACTTTAATACTAATTCAAGCACATTTTCAGTCTTAATTTTTAATGAATCCTCATTTAGGAAGAGGAGGTAATTAGAACTATTAACACATTTAAATCTTACACACATTAAATCGAAAGACTTTTTCCAGTTCTAAAAATAGCTCTGCTAAAATTTTTTAGTAAATCATGAGCATCACAACTAAGAACTAAAACGAGGATTATTTATCATTAATGCTTTTTTAGCTGTATAAGTTGATACTGTTTATTTTATTGTATATAGATACTAGCTGCGTGCCCGTTCTTCGCACGGTAGGAAACGAAAATTTTCCTTACATGTGTAATTCGAATTTATTCGTGATATGGAATCTTAAAAAAAAAAAATTAAAAATTAAAGCAAAATTATTTGACTCTTGGCGTAAAATTTGCGTCATGAGTACTAACCTGGCATCATTGCGGTATAATGGCTCAAAAAACCACTTCAGTGTCATTCACTATCAAAAAAGTGAAAAGCTTAACGGTTTGCAGAGAACTCCTGGCTTTCAAAATGACTTATTTCTACATCATACTGTTTTTTAGGTTCACGTTGTAGCATTAAATACCTAAGACACTACATGAAATGGACAACCGTTTATTTCTTTCCGAACATGTACCATGTTAGAAAAGTATTGTAATCATGAAAAAATTCGACTTAGAGATTTTGGTGTATTTTCACGTTTTGAGGTCTTCTGAATTCATTTATGCTATTTTCAAGAGATGTTTTTAAAATAGCTGCGCACCCACTCTTCATACGGGAAGAAGCGAATGTTTTACTAAAATCATATCTGCATGTCACAAAACAGAATCTCATTTTTAAAAAAGTTCAAATAATCTCCTCTGTTGAAATTACTGCGGGATATATTAACGCACATTAGAATTACTTTCCGTTTAGTTCGTTGTTAGACAACCGTTGGAAAAGGATAAACACTTTTAATTTCATGAAATATTTATTAACGTGGTATATTGTGATTTATTCATATTATCCTTACAAATCTAATACTACCTATTAAGTACATTAATACTATCGATCTTCGCTTCTCCCTCTTCAAGGCTCGCTTAAAAGAAACAGCTTAGATTATTTGGTACCAATGGGATCTTTTGATTCTATGGCGATTCTTTGCAATTTACGCATTAGCATGAATAATAATCATTTCACATAATGGTTGCCATTAAGGAAACTCTCCTACATATTTAATTTATGCATAGTTTAAGATTGGCGTATTTAGCACTGCAAACCATTTCATCTCACCATGGCGGAAAAATATCCAACGGGTGCCATTTTAAATATCCATGTATCCAATATAGCGATATCTTATATCCTCCATGGTCCTGTCTCCTGAAAAACATCAAAATGTGTAACCTCGAGGAGCTATTTATTCCCGCTTTAATTGTGACAGGACTTGAGAGTTGCGAGATTACAAATTCCACGCATTTTTTAAATTTATGACGTCACTGTTTAAGTTATCCGTACACCTCAGAAACGTGATTTTCGGTCAAAAAATCGATGTTTCAATTTTGATGAAATAATAAAATTTGATCTTTTATCTTTCTAAAACCACTTGAATTTTCATTGTATCTTAAGTAAAAACAGAGATATAGCAGTCTGAAAATTAGTAGCTCTAAGTGTATATGAAAGTTGTTTTTAGCGTTTTCTCAAAATGAAGTTTTTTGACGATTTATTTATCGCAAAACATCATAACTTAAAAACCAATGCATTTAATGGGATGAATTTTTGTTCGCATGTTGTTTATATATTATTAAAGGGAATAGACTATGCTCATAAACATACACTAATAATATTTCAATTTTGGCTGTTAGTATTTAAAGTTCGTGGCTGTTTTCGCTTTTCTTACGATATTCATACAGATTTACTGTTCCAGCTTCTCATGTAGCAGGAAAAACTTCTTGATAATAGTCTATTCCCTAGATTATATTATCATTAATCTTATGCATTTTACAGATTTTGAATATGTAAGTAATTTTTCGAGTTTATGGTGTTTTGAGGAAATGCAAAAATTTTGATATTTTTTTTGTTTTTTCCTGCCCAATTTTTTTTTTCAAATATTTGATAACTTTGTTTTAAATGATTATCTCATTTTTTTCTTACATTTAATGATAAAATATACTTTTAAGTGTAAAATTTTTAAATTTTCAAAAAAAATGTCTCCGCAGGTGTACAGATACCGTAATTGCCGTAAAGGATACTCCGGTTGGTTCAGGGAGTTAATTTCGATATTTCGCATAGTAATTTTCAAACGGTATTAAAACTTTGCTTTATGTAAGACCGCTATGGAGGATCGTAATTCAATGTTAAAATACAATTACACTTGCAACATGCATGCATATGTTAGGCAACGCCGGCGCCATAATTAAATGCCAAAAATAAAAAAAAAGTAAATAGAAAAATTTTTACACATAGCGCTTTAAAACGAACTTTGTAACCTTTAAAATTAACATTTTCAAGTGCGTTAAGACATTTCAATTTTTTTAGCGAAGAAAGCCATATCTATGCTTAAAAATAGGAATTTTAAATAATTACTAGTTTGCAATAAATAAATAAAATAAAATTGAGTATTTATGAATTCTTTTCAAGTACCATATGTAAATTTACATTGTTGGTGTGAATTAATTTTCATTAATTCATGAAAGATATTGGAGTGTTATTATGTAAGTTTTTTTTTTTTTTAGAAACGTGTGAAGTACGTTTAATACTTTTCATTGACAATTATTTAAAATAATTTTCATTCTTATTTACAGTGTACAACTTAAATTCTTAGAAATAAAAATAGCTCCTTATGTGAGCGTTTGTGAAGGGGGAGGGGAACAATAATTTTTATTAGCAAAATTGAAGAAATTAACAAAAAAAAAACGAAAAAACCCACGTACAGGCATCTCACCCCATACGCACGCCTATATACCGTGTTTACTCTCGTAATAGTCGCCCTCGCATAGTAGTCGTATTCCCGTTTTGAAGCAAAAAAAAAAAATCGTCAAAATATTTTCATCGCATATTCGTAGTCGCGTATTTGGCCTTAATTTATGTACATAAAAATATTACTATAAAAAGTAAAATGCTCCTTCTTTGTGTACAATTGGAGAAAAGATTATTTAATATACGGCATATAAACTGGAAACATTTGATAAGTTAATTAGTCATTTTGTTATAAAACCAGTAATGTTTTGCATTATAGTGTAAAATATTGTGTACAGATTTCCCGCATAACAGTCGCACCTAGACTTTTACCATAAAAATTTGTTTAAAAAAGTACGAGCAAACGCAAGCAAACAAGATATATACACGCACACTTGGTTCTTCTCCTTGTGCGTACCACTAAATAAAATGGTGTGCAAACTTTAAAAGCCAAAAGTTGTTTTCTAATTATTTGAAAAACCGTAAAATTTGAATAAAATAGCTTCATCATGCGTGTAACTATTGGATTGTGATTAACTATAAAAATAAACTTACAGTGTTTGCATGCATGTATATTTGTCCGCCTTTAAAATGAAGCATAGAAGTAAGGTAGAAAGAAAATTGAGTACACAACTGCTTAATGCTGTAATAATTATGAAAGAATAAAAACGATTGTCAATTTTTGAAAAAAATGTGGAAATCAATTAGATTCTTTTGATATGAAAGTATATTCATATAGTTGCCAAGTTCGGTATACCCCGTTTAATTGAAAAGGGAAAAAAATAAGCTTGTGATCATAATCTTAAGAAAATACTGAGACAGATTGTCACTGATTTGAAAACTGTAATGCTTCAAAATGCTTTTATTTTTCTTTTTTCGATGCATCGAAACTAATCAGCGAATGCATTTTGCGCTTGTGCCCGCGTATTTTATGTTTCGATACATTGTACAAAATAGTTATAGTTAACTAAAGATAAAAAATAATGCTTGTCAAAATAAAAATAATAATGTATAATAAAAATACCACAATGCTTTTTCCGTTGAAATGTAGCTACGTTTCTTTTTTACAATATAAAATTAGTTGAGTAATCCATTACTGCAAAATGACTTGTATTTGTTGGGAAAACTCCCTCCCGCCTTGGTTACGGCATTGGCCTAAAATTATACTAACTATAGAGTGTCTTAAACCAGAAAGGAGAAGGATAAAAGTTGCTATACGGGCAAATAGAAGGGACAATTTAATGCTGTTTCACGACCTTTTAAACGCCCGGAAGCGAAAGCGACGTCTTTTCCTCTGTAATATGGAATCTTCTTCTTACTTTACATATTGTTCCTGAAATATGGAAATAGGGGTCGTGTAGAAAGCACGACCCCTATGTTGCTTCTTCAGAGGGAGATTGTCAAGTCATTTCAAGTTTTAACCCATGGACTAGGGCGCGTTCAGACTGCCACTTTTGAGTAACTCGAGTTACTCGGGAAAAACCCAAGGCGTTCACGATGCCCGACTTGAGCTACTCGTAGTCTAAGAGCCAGCGACCGCCAGACCTTCGTCATATTATAAAAGCTGAAGCTTTCTCTGCGCATACCCCCCCAACAGAGGTAGGAACAATCGGCCACTATAAAGTTTGGAAGACCGTGCCTTTGGCAGGTAACAGGTGGCAAAGGTGTATAAAATTGCAGAATATTTTCTTCATTTCATAAAGCTTAATTTTTTTGTTCTTCTTCGCAATACTAGAAATCCCTTTATCAGTTGCCAGACACTTTTCCACCGTGGCAAACCCCCGCCAGACAATCTCAAAGTCATAGAAAACTGTTGTGTTCGTAAACTCCCGCGACGAAGTACGTCAAGCTGTCACAAAGCGCCAAGCACATTTTATACTGCTACTTCTGAACTTTCTTACGATGCTGCAGCGCGCTCGTAATAGAATTACGTTTTTCGTGACTTTGGGGTTGTCTGGCGGGGGTTTGCCACGATGGAAAAGTGCCTGGCAAGGGATAAAGTGATTTCTAGTACTGCGAAAAAGAACATATTAAAAAATTAAGCTTTATGAAATGACGAAACTTTTCTGCAATTTTATACACCTTTGCCACCTGTTACCTGCCAAAGCCACGATCATCGTTCCTACCTCTGTTGGGGAATATGCGCAGAGAAAGTTTCAGCTTTTATACTATGACGAAGGTCTCGCGGCCGCGGGCTCTTGCTCTATCGAGGAGATAAACAAAGCGCTCACGCTGCCAGGTTGAGTAGCTCGAGTTTTTCCCAACTCCCCACGGATTTTTCTTGAGAAGTTGGGAAGATAGATCACATGACCTGTTATTGTTCGCTTGTTGTGTATTGTTCGTTTGTCGGAATTGGCTGCATTCGTAAACGCCAAACGAGTTACACTCGTGCAATGAGTTTCCATTTAAGGCGTTCGTGAAGGAAACTGAGTGCATACAGTTTTTAAACTAGAGCGTTCGTATACAAAACTGAGTGCGATTGGTTTCAAACGAAATAAATCGATCTCTGCTAAGGTTTCGTCAGTTGTTTAGAAGATACACTTGCTGCACGTTGTAGTTGTTTTCAAATGGCGTCCGTTGTTATGGAAAAGTGTGCTGTTGTGAAAAGTATTTTACGTTTTCTAAAGCTGCAAATATTATTTTTTCGAAGAGGAAATTCATGAGTACGTTAGAAAATGCTACGAAGGTACATAATTTTTCAAAGGTAATAATTTTCTTGTATTTTTCATTTTAGTAAATTCAAAAATGCATGTTTTAGCGTTGAGATTGAAGTTGATTTAATCCGTTATGAGCGAAATTTGAACTTCTCTTACTAATACTTTTGAAAAAAGGAAGTTTAAGTTGAAATTTCTAAATTTTGATTTGTGCACTTCAATTATGGCCACTCTTTCTTTTTAAAATCCTGTTGATTTTATATTGAGTATGTACTAAAAATTCTCCTCAGCAAAATGAACGCATTCGCGAATTGTAAAAAAACACGTCTCCTAGGCGACGAAACTAAATAAACTGAAGTTGTTCGTAAAGTGAAAGGAAATTGATAACCATTGACAGCACTAAACACACGCATTCCAGTTTTCTTACGAAACCTCGTGCAATGAGTTTGTCGTTTACGAATACAGCCATTGTCTTCATCGGCGGCAAAAAACAAAATGGAAAATATACAAAATTTATTGTACGCTTGTGACGAGTGCCAAAAGGCATTCGTTTCTCTGGAGGCAATTTCATCACACCAATGTTGTGCATCTTTTTCGGACAAAAAAGAAGATTTCCGTTGGACGCACGCGCAGAGCCTTATTATCGCATGGGCAAATTGGGACTTTGCCCAGGGCCCCCGACTCGAAAGGGCCCCCAATTTCAAATATCGCTCTGAAATATATTTTTTATATCAAAATTTTATGAAAATTAAAACAAATTTCATAGATGGGGGCCCCCAAATTCATGAATGCCCGGGGCGCTCGTTGGTCATAATCGGGCTCTGCGCACGCGTCTATTAAATTAATGTTGGCCGCGTACAAAGAAGAAAAAGAAAAGAAAAAGAATACACCGAATAAAAGGGTAAAATATACTTTATGTGTAATATATATTAACATATTTGTAAATATACTACACATGTAAAGATGCATGTCTCGAACAAAATATGTTCTTGGGTTATGTTATATTGGTTTATGATCCCAAAATGTGTTCAAGTATAAATTTATTCAAGTATAATAAATATAAAAATTGATATACAATAATGTAAATATACATCACATATGTTCTTTATATGATATATGATTATGTATTTCTCGGTAATCTTACGTCTTTAAGCAGTGGCGCAGCTGGGACCCTGGCTCGAGGGTGCCCCCGAAGTGTCAGCTCCTTTAAAAGCTCTAAAATAGTTAAATGTGGTTTTTAGGCTCGTAAAACTAATTTCCAATTATTAAATATTCTAATATTCTATTCCCTCTAAATGGCCCCTTTTCAGTCTCTAGCTGTAGCCGAGGGCCCCCAAAGGAGCCAGTCCAGGCCTGATGTAAACCAACTTTATTTTCTTTACAGATTTTTGGAAATGTTGCAGAGAGAATGCAACTGCATGGATACCGGTGCATAACTGGTCCAATGTGCGACGAAAAATGGAGAGGGCTGAAAAGGTCATATACACAAATTAAAGACCAGAAGAAAAAAATCTGGAAATGGGAAGCCCAGCAGGTTCCTCTACTTTGAAGAAATGGAGGACATTTTGGGCCGACAGCCGAATTTCTCGTCGACTGTTAACTATAACAGCGTAGATGCTAGCCCAAGTTTTCCCATGTTAATCCCATACTCAATAAAAAAAGTTATTGGGCCTTTTTTATGCCCCCATATTGATACCCTTTGTATTGTTGCACAGAGAAAAAAGAAATTTATGTAAAAGATCCTATTTTACTTCCATAAAATGAATGTATATATCAATCTTCTAACTACCCCCCTCCCTGCATTAATCCGGCACTGCCACGAATTGTAGCTGTGGTGTGTGGTTCAACTCTTTCTGGTGGATATGATTTTTTCATGTTATATGCAAATATTACATACATATTGTAACAATCTTATTACAATATAACATCTTTCAATAATTTTTACATTTGTTTATATTAAAATTGTAGTCAACTTTTTAAGCTATATTTTCTTTTTAGAGCCTGCTCCTTCCTGCTCCCTTGAGCCTGCTCAAGATACAATAGGAAGAGAGCCTCAACCACAAGCCCAAACTTCTCTTCCCCAAGTTGAGAAGGAAGCATCGCCTTTACAGTCCGATATAATCACTCCTAAAAGCAGAAGGCCGGTGCGAAAGAGATACCCATCATGGTACAATGATATGTGTAGCAGACTCGACCTGCTGCACGAACAAAGAAAACAATACTATGAAGAAAAATTAAAACTACAACAGCAAAGGCTACAGGAAAAAAATAAGCGTCATAGGGATAATATAGAAATTTAAAAAAAAAATCAAGCCCAGTAACTTTTAAATTGTTTGTGCTAACCCCCCCCCCCTTGTTCTTAGTAATATGTGTCTTGTAACCTTTTTAATTAATTTAAATTATTTTTTTACTTTTTCATGTTAATTGTAAATAAGATGTCTCAAATTTGTAATTAAATAAATAAAGACTAACTAAAATTCATTTTATTTTTTATTTTTAAGCACTTTAAAGCACAAAACAGTATGCTTTCCGCAAAACTTTTTTTTTAATCTGATGTCATGAAAAAACATTTTTCACAAAGTTAAACAAATACTAATAGTAGCATTGTTATATTTAGAGATATTCATAATTTAATAAACGTGCTATGGTAAATGTATTTAATCTGGTAACTATGCATAATCACATCATCATGCTATGAGCTTTACAGCCCCTAGCCAAAACCTATTTATCAGCTTTTGAAAATTGTTTGTAATTAAAGATCTTAAAACACCCCCCCTATAAAGACTGCCCCTGTAAGTCTTTATGGGTGTGTGGGGGGGGGGGGGATTTCAGATCTTACACAGTAGAACAGTGGTTCCCAAACAATAGGTCGTGGGAGCAATTTCGGTGGATCGTGAAAAGGGCAGGAAAAATTAAACTATATTATTTTATGTACCCCATTTTGGTTACCGTTATGTAGTAGTGGGTCGCAAAAAATGTTCTAGTTGAAGGTGGGTCCCAAGACAAAAAAGTTTGGGAACCGCTGCGGTAGAAGATCGATATACCTCAGTTTTTCATAAACCGCATTAAAACTGTGGATGTAAACAGAGAAAATCACAATTAAGAAATTTCTACAATCTGCATTTAAAAATAAACTTTCCTAGTGAAGCAATTTTGAGACAGATAAATCTCACAATATGCCAAGCTTAAATTAAACAATTATTCTCTGGTGCAGGCATTATGGGTTATCAGCATAACAGCTGGCTGGCTCGGCTGAAGAGGAAGAACTGTTTACTTTATAAGAACAGAAACCCCCCTATTCCACCGTTGACTACTCAAACAGATTTTTATTTATTTAATAATATTCCTCTTTGTAAATTAAAAACATTGATTTGTTTTATATTAAATAATGTGCTGTTATTTGAAAATAGAGAAGCTGTAAGCTTCCTAAATCCTAAAAGTTTTTTCCTCTTGGGCACGCCAGGGAATGCACATAGCATATCTAAAGTAAAAATAGCTATGTTACTTTAAGTTTTAAAAGAAAAAAAAGGTTTTAAAGTGAACGGTTTCTCAACGAAGTTGGGGGAGGGCACACGCCCCAGAATCAAAATTAATATGTTTGGCAAACAAACTTGATGCTTTTAGTAATTTCAATATTTTTCTATGAATGTTTAATTGCACATTTGTGTTTTTTAAAGCAGTACTTGTAATTAAAAATTATTTTAAATCATCATATTTATCTGTTTCATATACATTTTACGATGTTTACTAGGAAAGTTTAATGATGTAAGTGAAATGATCTATATAATGCAAAAACCTTGCGTTTCGAGTTATGTGTTGTAAAGATCTTCTACTGTATTTTTACTTTCCGAACATGTACCATGCAAGGAAAGTATTGTAATCATGTAAAAATTCGACATTGCCATTTTGGTGCTTTTACATGTTTTGAGGTCTTCTGAATTCATTTATGTTATTTTTATGAGATGTATGCATGTATGTGAGTGAACACGATAGCTCCTATATGGTGCATTCGATTGAACGCAAATTTGGTATAAATGTTACAAACCACCGTTACCAGATCGGTATTGATTTTGGTGTGTATAAGATGTAGTTTTTTTACAGTGCTACAAAAAAGAAAATTTTACATTATAGCTTATGGGCAGAAATTCTTGAAAGTGCACTTGCGTCTTAACCCATTTATGGCTAGCGTCCCTTTTTTGGGACGGCCTTTTCGCTGTCAGTCGAAAACGTTATTTATTTTTCCTAGCCTTTATTCGCGAGTATTGAACCTCAATTCCACAAAATATTTTAATATGGCCAAGTAGGATGTTGACATTTCAATTTTTATACATAATGATTTTAAATGAAATCATCCCTTGTTCAAAAAGTTGACATCAGAAATTTATCAATTACTGCTGGTGTTAGCAAAAATCGAAGAAAGTCGCAAAAACATCCAGGCACGAATGGGTTGCTAGGCAAAAATGGGTTAACGGTGCATTCAATTGAGTACTAATTGGGCATTTACATATATAAAAGGTCATGGTCACACGATCTGCAATGATTTTGGTGGACTTGGTGATTTTGGTTTCAAAAAAAAAAAATTTATACTTTACGGCCTAGGGAGGCAAATCATTTAAAATAAGCTAGTGTCTGAATGGTGAATTAGATGTTCAAATTGAATATGTATATTACAGGTGATCGTCACACAACATGTATAGATTTTGCTGTATATGACTTGACAAGGGTTTTGACAAGGACGAGTGTTCTTTTACATTATAGACTAAGGACGGAAATTCTTCAAAGTGTGCTAGCATCTATAGGGCACTTTCGATTAACCCATTAAAGCCCAGTGTCCTAGTTTTAGGGCAGTCGCAAAAATAAATTAACATTAGTTTATTTTCCTATTTCAATTTCTCGAATAATAAATCTGACTTCCACAAAATACTCAACGATAACAATGTAAAATGCTAATCTTTCGCTATTTTACTCAAATTTAAAAGAAGTACATTTTTCATACCCGAGAAATGTCAGAAATTTCTTTATCACTTCTGGCATCAACATAAACTGGAGGATGGAATAAAAAAAGTCGGATGCTAATGGGTTAAGCACAAATTGGGTATGTATATGATAGGTCATGGTCTCATGACCTGCATAGAGTTTGAGTTTGATGTGTCTAGGGCTGATAGTTTGTTCACAGGCTTGCAAAAAGTAATCTTAATTATATATATAAAATGCTAATGTTCGTTTGTAAAGACAGGGTTTTCTCTATCACCACCAACTCGAATTAACTTCCCGTTGGGGTGGTAAAAACCCCTTGGTCTCACGGTGAAAGTACGGGAGTTTGGTCGCGGTGGGTGGTTGTAACACCATTTCAGTGTATTCATTAGTATTAGACATTATCTTTCGTTTTTTATACGCAGTAGGCTACGAATTCAAATATCATGAACTTTACACAAACACTAACAAAGTAACTTAACCCATTTGTGCCTGGATATTTTTGCGACTTTCTTCGATTTTTACTGATAACACAAATAATAGATAAATTTCTGATGTCAACTTCTTGAACAAGGGATGATTTCTTTTAAAATCATTATGCATAAAAATTGAAATATCAACATACTACTTGTTCATGTTAAATATTTTGTAGAGTTGAGACTCAATACTCATGAATTAAGGCTAGGAAAAATAAATAACGTTTTCGACTGCTAGCGAAAATGCCGTCCCAAAAAAGGGACGCTAGGCATAAATGGGTTAAACAACAGTTTTTCAACTCCAATAAAATATTAAAATTTAATGTTTATCGTCTGTTGCCTCGGGAGCAGAAAAATTCCATTTGGGAGCACCTTGGGAGCAGAAAACTTCCATTTGGGAGAACCTCGGGAGCACAAAAAATATAGCTTCCGAGAGAAAAACTAAGATTTGGGATCAGAATTAACAGGATTTTGGAGCATAAAATTGAAGATTTGGAATCTGTGTTGACTCTAGGAAAAAAAAAGGCCACCAGGGGGGAAATTTCAAAAAGGGCACTTTGGGGTTCCACGAGAGTGTACAGGTAGATAATATATCTAGAAACTGATTAGAAACTATCTGATCCCCGAAAATTTAACATGTAGAGTTGTAATATGTGTTCTGACTTACAATGCATAGTTGGATTTTTTCCAGTTTATCTTTAGATCCCCACCCCGCCTTCTTTTGGAGAAAATATCCTGTAGAAGTAAGTGTAATCGAAATAGGAAAAATGATTTGTTGATAATATTTCGCTCTAAACATGAAATAAATATGTGAATTAAATCTGTACATAACTAGAAGTTTTTGATTTAAAAAAAAAAGTTTTAATCTAAGTAATTTTGATTTTCTGCTTAATTTTTTTTCTCAAAATTAGGTGATGAAGATGTTTACTATTTATAAGAATAGTACATTGAAGAAGGTTTCAGAAATTTTTAGCCAGACATGATTTGTTAGGCAGTAGGGGAAGGCAGAGGGACTGTTAATTTTTGTTCCTCAATTTTATCACACTATCACAACTGGATCACATTCATATATGATATTTTACCTATATTGGTACAAACTTTTAAACAGAAAAGGACTGTCAATGTAAGTGGATTGGGATAGATATGTTTAGCATGTAATAAAAATAAAATTTCTGCAGTGCAGGATGTATAAAGTTTAATAATATAAATCAGAATTTTATCGGGTTACTCGGCTCGCTCAAATGCAAAGACAATGAAAAAGGCAGTAACACTATTTCGATCTGAAAGAATAGAATATTTGAAAAAGGCATTAGTGGGCAAAAATCAGCGAAAAGCACAGTTCGGCGCAAGATTTGCATTTTGGCGCAGCTCGGCACAAAATTAACATCCCTGTGTATTGTTAATACTATCAGGTGATTTTCGTCAAACACTACCTGTCACTCCGAAATTAACGCTTGCTTAAAGAAGTCAGTCATATGGGAACATGTAAAAATAATTAAATTAACAACAAATATGAGAGCGCGAATTTCAGGAGATGAAAAGGCACAAGAATTTTCTGAAAAACTTTTACAAATAGGAGAGGACACCTATCCAATAGACGAAAGGATGGCCCTTTACGTTTAAACGCTTACAATTCCCGGTGAAGTTGGCTTACAGCATGACTATCAACAAAGCACAGGGCCAAACATTCCAATACTGTGACGTTGACGTGAAGGAACCATGCTTCTCACACGTCCAATTACACGTTGCATGCTCACAAGTAGGATCACCTCGAAATTTGTTCATTTACAGTCCGGACAATAAAACTATAAGCAAGTATTCTAAAAAGAAATTTTTAAAAAATGTAATAAAAATAAAAAGTGTAAATGTATAATATAATATGTAAATAATTGTGTAAATAAAACATAAATTTTCGATTTACTAAGGTGTTTCTTATTTTAACTTATACATGTGTAATGGTCAAATAAGTCTCTCAATATCTAAGATAGAAATCTAAATTATCTACGTTAAAAAATGGATCCTTAAATATTTTTTATACCATTCAACATGCGGTGTATTTTAACCCGAGCAATGCCGGGTTTCGCTGCTAGTTCATATATATTATTGCTTAAGGACGTAAATCATTTTAAAGTCAGCTAGAATCTAAATAGGGCATTCGATTGACATCAAATTATGTACACATATTACAGATCACTGTCTTACATCCTGCATAAATTTTAGGGAGTGTACGCCGTATAGTTTTTTACAAGGCTACAAAAAGTATTATACATTGCGGCCTTTACACTCAAATCATTTTAACTGCACTAGTGCCTGAACACTAGGTCCGACTGAGTTGAATGAAACTTAGTCACTCCAGATTTTTAATGAAGTGTTTATAAAAAGTAAAAGCCACACATTTTAGCATCCCCAAACATTTTCAGTACATTTGGCATTGTCTGCTGAAACATCTTGTTTGTTGTTTGCATTGGCCTTAAAATTTGACCAAGTATTCGAATTGCTAACATTTGAGAACATTTTGCGACAATTTTGATTTTAATAACAGGGTGGTGAACTTCTCAAGTCCATCAGACCAGTAACCGAAAGGATACGTATTCGATTACCGACCTACTACTGAGGACTATTGTTTACATGCACAATAAATAATCTGTAGTTTTTAAAGTCCTGTCAGTATTCACTAGTATAGTCCGACCGCTATGAGATGAGACGTGACTCTTATCCTAGAGAAGCATACATTTTACAGCATGGTCCATAGCATGGACGAAACCCTTTAAGGGTTGCATGTGTGGAACGGAAAGAATACGGATTCCTGAACAAGTTCCTCTGGATAATTAGCAAAATACAGGAAATGGAATCGTCATCTACCATGTAATACAGGCGGATTCAAGTCTCATCTCGTGGCAGTTTGATTATATTAACTGAGGGATACTAAAATTCAGAAGTCCGCACTGAAATGGTACAAGATATACATATTAGGAATAACTTTCGTAAGTTAAAATTGCTAAAAAAAACAATCAGCAGAAATTGTTTTCTTATTTATTAACATCTATGAAAATACTGGAATTTCAAGCTGATTTCACAACCAATGACCATTTTTGAATGGTTTAAGTAAACCATTCATTTTTAATTTAAAAGCAATAGGAGGACGGACAGGATTAAAATCATTAAAAGCAGATAAAAACACATTAAAATCCGTCAGTAGCACTTTCGGTGGCAGCCACCACCTTCCTCAGCTCTGGTCTCAAAATGCTTGCTCTCTTCCTCAGTATGGCGTTCCATCCAGGATCTATCTGCGCATGCCATTTATAGCGCCATCTGTTGTTATAATCTGTAAAGCCTCCATGTTTAGGGCATAATAGTTATTTTTGTAATTATTTTTCTTAGCAGCTTCATTTGTTATTTTTAGAGCGGCTCCCCTGCAGTAAGGAATGGCGTTGGTAAATTTTGGTCTCGGGTTTTGATAGTTGTTAATTTGTTCAAGCTTCTTGATTCTACAATTGCAAAAATAACTATTATGCCCTAAACATGGAGGCTTTACAGATTATAACGACAGATGGTGCTGTAAATGACATGACGCATGCGCAGATAGATCCTGGATGGAACGCCATGCTGAGGAACAGAGCAAGGCATTTTGAGACCAGAGCTGAGGAAGGTAGTGGCTGCCACCGAAAGTGCTACTGGCGGATTTTAATGTGTTTTTATCTGCTTTTAATCATTCATTTTTATTCATAAGAAAATATAAAAAAATTCAGTCAGCAATTTAGGTTCAGATCTGATTTAGATAACTGGTGCTTTATTGAGACATCTACATTTACTATAAGACAAAAAAAGGCGTAAAGACAAATACAATAAAACACACATAAATAAGTACAAAATATTATCCTCTCCTTGTTAGAACATTATATATGTATAAATTATTTTATCTTAAACTATTCATTATGTCTGTTCTTTTTGCTGATCCAGATATTCGGTCGTTGGCGCTCTGCAATCTCTGTACTTTATCAAGATTATCATTGTCATCATCATCCTGTCCGTCGTCATCATCATCATCTTCCTCAAAGTAATCACGGACTATGGTTTCTGATGCTTGTCTGGCCACATTATGTAACACACAACACGCCATGACAATCTGCGGAGCCAAGTCTATCCGATGCACGTCCAACTTCTGTAACCTTCTAAATCTACCTTTTAGAAGGCCGAAAGCTCTCAACAGTGCATCTAGTTTTTGATAGTTTGAAATTATAATTATTTTGTTGCAGTTTTAAATGTCCGTTATCTTTAAACGGCGTCAACAAATTTGGATGCAATGGATATACAGCATCCCAAAGGAGGTGATAGTTTGCAGGGGCTTTCGCCGTAAGTGTTTGGCCTAAATTAGACCGCCGAAACACCCGAGCATCATGCAGGGAACCCACTTCTCATACATAACAGTCAATGAACTCTAAACTGAAAAGTAAATAAAAAAAAGTATATTAAAGTAAATAATTTAATATTTTAATTGGAACAGTTGAATAAGATGAATATTATTAACCAGTTATTATCCCGGATACAAGGTGTTAAGAGCATAACTCGCCTAAAACAAATATCAGTTGGCTAGTCCCATTAGCCTACTCAGGTAATCAACTAGTTATTTGCATTGGAATGAAGCTTATTTTCACAACCATTAATGCATTGAATAAATAAAGTTTTTAAACAGTGAAATTACTTCATTTGAACGAATTTAAGCAAAAAATTTGGTTTCCTAATGTACTAAAAGTGAAAATTAAGAAAATTCGCTGGTGGCCAGTGTCGACTGAGCTTGGAACTTCAAGTGACCACTTGCACATTTTTTAATATTGAACAACTTATCTTATAAATTTTCAGTTTTAATAAAGAAAAACAGCTTATATAATTACTTACAAAAATTTCTTGAAATAACACCTAGCAAATTATTAATTTATATCTAGTAATTAAAAAAATTAACATACCTGTCAGTATATAAATATATTATATAGAGAGAAGAGAAGCAAGTTGAATCACTTGCTATTAGAATATTGTTATTGATATACATCCGAACTCATAAATGTTGTAAACTAGAAGATTTATGAAAACATCAAAGTACTTTATGAAAAACACATAATAATAGAAAAAAGAAAGAGGCGACCAGTATATGTTTTTTCGATTGGTTAGAGAACTGATCTATCATATCTTGGAGCCGGGTTCGATTCCGGGCTTGTGCTTGGATGTTAACTTGTCAGTCCCTTCATAGGGGCAACGATGGCCACCCCCATAATAAATTGGCCTGGAATTTCGGTCCTTAGTAATAGCAAAATGCTTGATGAGCAAGAGTGCTCGCCCGTTGGAAAAATAAAAGATTGTAAAAGATAAAATCATGTTTGCAAATACCAAGCAAAATAGATAATGTAGAATGGTAACCCTACGCTTACAGCATGGTGAGTTGTAGTAACTTTTACTTTTATCGAGGAAGTATAACAATATCCTGTCTTTTTATCTGTAAGTATTAATCTGCGCTCTAAACAGCATCTCATTCAGCTACACTCCCTTAGCGAAAATTTCAGAAAATGCTGTTAACCTAAATGTATAATGTATTATTTCGCTTTTGGGGTGTCTTGGTAGCATTTTATGAATCATATAGCCAAGTGAAATTTACAAAAAAATAAAAATTTGACAAATACAATGTATTTACTTGCTATTGACGACAGCTTGCAAAATAATTGAATGCACCCCTTTCCGACTAACATTTTCTTCTGCAAAGTTTTTAGGTGCACTGATTGGAATGTGACTTCCATCAATGCACCCTATAACCCCCGGGAAGGATGCCATTCTTCGGAATTTTTCATCCTCTGTAATCGTCTCTGCTACAGTCGGCCACTGAATTATCCTGCGGGATAATCTGCCAATCGCTGAACATATACTTTTGAATGATATCCACAATACAGATTTTCTCACGCCAAATCTATCAGCAACTGATCTAAAATATCATAAATATTCCTTAAGCATATATGTAAAGTGTCATAACATGTACACATTTAAGAACACTGAAGCTCTAATCAGTGGAGCAGAAAATAAATTAATTACCAAAAGGAATCAGGAGTAGCCAGAATCCACAATGTCATCAATATCTGTTTATGCAAATTTTCAGAAGATGCTAATAAGGCACGATCGTCGGTAATCTAAAAGATGAAAATGCTTTCACAATATATTTTAATTTATAATATAAATTTGCACACACAAATAAGAGTTCTTTTGTGTAAGCCGTGTAAGAGGCTACGCCCTACATCTGCAGATTACGAATATTCGAAAAGAAAACAGGAGATTATAACATGTTACTCGTGTGTTAGGAAGGACGAGCATGGAATGATATACGTAAAGTTGCTTGAATTACTAATAAAAATAAATCAAATAAAAGCTAAAAATGATAAAGTAGAGAACCTGAACAGCGGAACGTAGTGAAATGTTGTTCTCAAATTAAATTAGATAATATTTTATTTTTTTATTTTAATGTTCTTGAGATTTTCGCTATGCCAAACAATGCCTGCATATATCTCTAATGATCCTTTATAGGACAAACACAAAACACGAATATCGAGACTTTTACCACAAGTGGCTGTCTCAGTTGTTCCAGTACCCTAATGGTACAAAATAATAAGATAGAAAGAGAAAAAGAAAGACGAAGGATTGAAAAAGAATAAAACTAATAAAGTACAACTAAAATGAAAAAGGAAAGGAGGACGGAGAGCCACTGCAAACATGGACGCCAAAAAACCGCTCTTCTAGTTCGTCATTAAACAATTAAATGAATTGCTCAGAACAAAGTAAATAATAGATTCCCCCCCCCCAGAAATAGAAATAAATACATTATTTTAAAACGTACCTTTTCTTCAAGAAATCTTACAGAATCTCTATTCAACCTAAAATGTTGAACTAAATCGTAATCTGTCATCAATTCAACTATTTCAATGTAATTTGAAATTCTCGGTACTTCAGATCGTCTAGTAAATATAGATTGCGTCAATAAAGTAGCACTTAAATTATCTATATCATCCTCCATATCTGAGTCAGAATCAAAACTTGAGCTGCTTGAAGAAGATTCTTCAAGAAGTAAGCTTATCAACGTGCTCCGTATAGCCATGTTTCTTCCTATCAAGTCCCCAAACACTGTCCACGATGCCAATCTCCCCGAGTAAAACACGAGCTGCTCGTGTTTTACTCGAGTTTTACCCGAAAGTGGTAGCCTGAACACACCCTGTGCAGTAGCCTTACCTTAGACCACCTTAGAGGGTGCGTTCGAGAATTCATCGGTCGTGCACCGGTAGGCGGAGCGTTGGGCGGAGCTCTGGAAGTAACCGGGTTCGAAAACGTTTCGGTCATGTAGCGGTTGTCTGCTCAACGTGACCAGAGCGCAACCAGAATAACAGTGCTAGGGCCCGTTCGAGAATTCACCAGTTGGTTATGCACCGGTGCTACCGGTTGCGGTCATTCTTCGGTTAAGTGACGTCGCGGTTGTCAACCGGTTTCGGTCATTCTCACCACATCCAATTCCAAGCCAAGAAAACAAAAATAAACATTGGCAACACTACGCTTATAACCGGAATAACCCACCTCACTAGCAGGGTCATTCTGGTTGCGCTCTGGTCAGGCTGAGCAGACAACCGCTGCATGACCGAAATGTTTTCGAACGCGGTTAATTCCAGAGCCCAACGCTCCGCCTTTTCGAACGCTCTGGTCGTGCTCCGGTGTTACCGGTGCACAACCGATGAATTCTCGAACACGCCCCTAGTGAGGTGGGTTGTTCCGGTTATTAGCGTAGTGTTGCCAATGTTTATTTTTGTTTTCTTGGCTTGGAATCGGATGTGGTGAGGATGACCGAAACCGGTTGACAACCGTGACGTCACTTAACCGAAGAATGACCGCAACCGGTAGCACCGGTGCATAACCGACCGGTGAATTCTCGAACGGGCCCAGAGTGTGTTTCTATTGGCTATTTCTTTGTGGCTTCACCAGCACCACGGAGGTATATAGAGTATTTTCACGTGACGTCACTGAAAATTTTTTTAGGTCAACTCGGATATTTAGGGATACAAAGCCAAGTTTTCAGCCAATGACCATTCTCAAATGAAGGAATGTTTGACCAAAAAAAGTTGGTTGCTAAGGTGTGACGTAGTGATAATGACATAGGTGAAAGAGGTCTATTCTGTGGAGGGGAAACTATTGCTAGAATTTTGGCATATAAATTGCTCGTCCAATAGATGGCGCGCTTCGTCAAGAAGGTCCGGTACGTGAGAGAAAATCAATGTTATCAAAGAGCGCTTCAATCGATTTTAAATAATTTTTCTTCTTGAAACATTTACCTTAAAAAATTCTAACGTAGTAAAATTTTGTTGCTGAAAATCTCAACTATAACATATATATATATATTAAACTCGATAGTTATTTATCTTTCCTGAAATGGAATTTATTAGATCATCGGGCTGCCCAGGCGGTGTAGTGGCTAGTGCGCCCTACTACCATACTTTGGGCCCGTGTTCGACTCCCGGCTTTGAGCGTGGATGTAAAATTGTCAATTGTAATTTGTTGTAAATAAAATATGAATTTGTACTTATGAACAACTGAGATGACAGCCATAAAAAGTGCTATAGATCTCGAAAAACTGTGTCCCTCAAACAAAACCAGTGTTAGATCATCGGATGTTGATGTTTTCCTGTTACCTGAGTGATGTGTCGGCGAACAGCTTTCTGCTGGTTTCGTTTTTCGCGCCAATCCGGACCCTCGGAGATCAGACTCTCTTCATCACAGTGCGCCCTCTATAGGCTTTCAAATTTAGATTCCAAAATTGTGGCTTTCGACCACGAAAGCTTCCCCTCCACAGAATATACCTCTGTGACCTGCACTTTGCTCGAAGAAGTAAGTCCGTACAATGGATATCTCTCCTCCAAAGTCCATACCTTCCCTTAGCCCGGAAAAGTTACAAGAGGAGAAAGCAATTTCATTGGTCCTCGGGTTAAGCGCCAAGAGCAAACATCACCCCAACGATCTTGGCGAGAATCAAAGCTAGCGATAATATTTCCAGAGTTTACTTTTTAATAAAAATATTAAATAATAAATAATTAATTAGCTTTATCAATTAATAGTTAACTAGAAAATGGGAAAGGAAGTAGTGATTACATAATGAACAACGTAGCAAGAGCACAGTAATAAACGACTGATCATAAATAAAAACTATAGACAAAATAACTAAAATAATGATTAATCAGCTGCATTAATTAATACTTATAGTAGAAAAACTTACATGGAGGTGATTATGTAATTAACAACGTAGCAAGAGCATAGTAATACGTGAATGATCATAAATAAAAACAATATACAAAATAATTGTATTAATAAATAATTAATTAATAAATATACTAGACAAACTTACATGTGTGGGGAGATTACATAATTAACAACGTAGCAAGAGCAAAGTAATAAGTTATTTTTATAAATAAAAACAATGCACAAAATAATTGAAATAATAAATTATAATTACATACATCAATTAATAGTTAACTAGGAGAAGGGATGATTACGTAATTAACAATGTAGCAAGAGCACGGTAATAAGTGATTGATCATAAGAAAATAATAATAATTAATTAATACACCAGAGAAACTTACACGTGGGGGGGGGATAACAAAATAATACTGATGACATAAAATATTATGTGTTTAAATGAATTAAGTACTTTAATAAATAATAGTGTAGTATAATTAAATTAGAAATTTATTAAATCTTTAGTTAAATGTAAGACTCCACTACGTAGTATAACCTTAACCACAGGGGCGTAGCCAGAAATTTTTCATGGGGGGGGTGACGACTACTACAACT
The DNA here is from genome assembly GCA_038373885.1 of Cheiracanthium punctorium. Classification (NCBI taxonomy): domain Eukaryota; kingdom Metazoa; phylum Arthropoda; class Arachnida; order Araneae; family Cheiracanthiidae; genus Cheiracanthium; species Cheiracanthium punctorium. The sequence goes on from JAWZYV010018653.1 coordinate 706,700, forward strand.
CATATATATGTATACCTGTGTGTGACAATGTAGTGAAGAATATACATTTTGTATGGGAAAAAATTCCTCATGGGGGGTTATGACCACCCTAACCCCCCCCCCCTTGGCTACGCCCCTGTTAACCAAAATGTATGATTAACGAATTTGCCAAACGTTCACCCGTCGCCTCCCTTAATAAAATGTACCAAACATTTTTTTCAATCTAGCAGGCTTCCCTGGAAGTGCAGCAACCCGGGGACCAATGACATCGCTCTCTCCACTTGTAACTTTTCCATGCCAAGCGCAGTATTGCTAAGTTATTAAGGACATAACCTGCTTGTACTTGAGGAGTCGCTTCTGGGAACGCAGTGGTTTGTTTTCAAGTGTGAATATAGGATACTAGCAGCGTGGCCCGGCGTTGCCCGTGAAATGAAAGAGAAATGCCATTTACCTTAAATATAGATTGTAAAGGGAAGGAATGTGAATCCTCCCGATGCAATGAAAAAAAGGGACACGGGATTTCCCGCTGCAACGAAAAAAAAATGAACACGGCACCTGATAGAATACAGATGTTGCCAGGACTTGCACGTGGCTAGGTTGGAATCCCCCCGCTTCAATGATAAAAAAAAGACATGGGACTTCCCGCTGCAAAATAGAAAAAAAGAACAAAGCACCTGATAGCGTAGAGTCTACCGGGAATTGGACATTGCTAGGCTTCTCCTCTTCTGCTTGTCTGTGTTCTAATAGTCATTTATCGCTAATACCTACGCTAGGGTGTCCCAAAAAAAATGAAAGTCGTTATTTTTTTTCGCATACCCTCTTATTTTTTTCCTTTTATGTCAAAACAATTGTAAACAAAGTTTCATGAAATTTGAACAACGGCAACCCGTGCCGACTTGCATTTGAACGCGTTAGTCAGCACATGTATATTAGGGTGTCCCAAGATGCAAAGGGATTTTTTTTTTTCGAAATCGAATACGCATACCCTCTATTTTTTTCTATTTCATCTCAGTAACATAAATACAAAGTATTATTGCAATAGGATAACGGCAACCCGTGCCGACTTTAGATCAAAGTTGAACGTAAAATCTTGTATGGGGAATACTATCGAAAGATTGTGAAATGCATTTTTCTTTGGTACGTAAGACACCATTTTAGTCAAAGTAAATATTTCTATTATAGCAAAAGAAGCATATTATAGTAAAAGAAACATTATACATATTTTCGTTTCAACGTTTGTTTTTACAATCAGGATGGATTTTCGTGTGTTCTTGTACACAACGTAGCAAAAATTGTCTTTGTTCCTCCTCAACCATTATTAAACCATACAAGTCCTGCATCATTTTTACCGCTCTTTCAGCTGTATCGTTCACTGTTCTAAGCATTGATGTTGTTTATTTAGCATCTAGAAATGCAGCGTTATTCCATGAAGAGGGACTCTCATTGAGAAAACTGTCATCAATTTTGAGTCTAGAAAATAATAACGAACAACGATTTTATATCTTCGAATACAGAAAGATATAAAATGATCGATGCTTTTTTCTATGAAAAATAAATTAAAACAACAGGTATCAATTACGTGATATATATAATTAACTAAATAAAAATCTACACAATCAATATATCAGACTCACCATACAATGGAACACGAAGTTCGTCCTTCGATGGAATGTATTTCTTCTCATGGGCCGAGAAATTTTCTCTATGTAAATTTGCCACCATTTTAAATTTTGTTTCTTCGTCCACATCATCATCAAAAAGTGCTAATATTGCTATTTCATCAGTCAAATACCATAAATGCTGGAGAAATTTCTGTAAAGCAGCTTCCGAGATATTTTCATCCACATTTTCGTAAGCTTTCAAAGATTTCAAAAAGCACAAACCTTTGTAGGGTGCTTTAACTGCCAAAATGCATCGAAACCATGTTTTAACGTACATTGTCACAATAAACAAGCAGACGTCTAACAATGCTTCCCTATCCTTTGTGTTTAATTTCATCTGAGAACTAAATAACGATAGTTTTAGGGAGTAAATCGCTCGGGCCATCCATCTAGCTTGGTGCATGGCACCCGGAGGTCTGACTTTTTTTGTGATTTCTTTGAATTTATTTGTCTCTCCAAACTTCATACATATTTACAAGCTTCCTTACACAATTCGGCAACGATTTTGTAGGTATGCGTGCCTTTTACCAAAAGATAGTACATTCGCGAATAGCGAGATTTGCACTTTCATTAACAGTTAAATTCACTTCTCGAATATTGTACAACAAAACCGAGAGAACTTGCCCATGCGACGTAAGTTTTGAACCCTTTATTTGATGCTTTATGTTCCCTATTAAAAATATCCTATTTTTAGAACTACGTAATTCCACTGCCATGCTCTGTTCGCTGATTAAAAACTATACAAACATTTATTAACAAAACAGATTAGAATAAGCACATTGATACGTAGACGTACGCTGTCCTGTGTAAACTAATACTGATACGTTTCACGAATAGCCCGTTGTCACTATCGAAGTATTCCAAAACCTGTCTTTTTCCGTTTTGTTTTAATTTTACCATTTGTAGGTGGGAGGCGCTCCGCTACAGACACGAGTCTTCAGCATTCGCTTGTTTTAGTATACACATGTACTGACTAACGCGTTCAAATGCAAGTCGGCACGGGTTGCCGTTGTTCAAATTACATGAAACTTTGTTTACAATTGTTTTGACATAAAAGGAAAAACATAAGAGGGTATGCGAAAAAAAATAACGACTTTCATTTTTTTTGGGACACCCTAACCTACGCAACTACGTATGAAATTGTAAAGGGAAGGTACCCAGCAAACACACACAGGTTCTCTGAACGTCTATTAACGTTCAGAAAACGTCTTCTGAACGTTAATAGACGTTCAGAGAACCTGTGTGTGTTTGCTGGGTATGTGAATCCTCCCGCTGCAACGAAAAAGAAATGAACATGGCATCTGTTAGCATACACAGGTTACAGGAAATTGGACGTGAGTAGGCTGGAATGAGAATCCTCCCTCTGCAGTGATAAAAAACAGCCATGGGATTTCTCGCTGCAAAGAGAAAAATATGAACACAGGCTTGCCAACGAATCGAGTTACCGGGAATTTGACGTGTCTAGGCTTCTCCCATTCTACCTGAGTTCTAATATGTAGTAGAGATGAGTTCGGGCCCATTTTTTGAAGCCCGAGCCCGAGCAATATTATTTAAGTCAGAGCCCAAGCCCGAAATTTCAGCTAAAGATAAATAAAGTTCAATTACTTCATTGATAGAATATCATAAATTTTGCCGTTTTTGCAAATTAAAGAGAAATATTAGTTACAAACTCTTAATACACTTTCTAATTCTTTATATCCATGTTTATCAAATAATAACAATAATGTTTCAATTTTTATTAAAAATTTCGTTGAGTAGTCACATCAGTGTTAAACATTCCTAAGTACTTAGGTATATTATATACAGAACAATACAAGTTATATAAATCTCATATAGTGACATTAAAAAATGTTATATTTAAAACACGTCCAGAAAAGAGATTTGCATAATAAATTTAAGAAATTTGCATATAAGAATTTAGTTGATAAGAAGAAAATTACTTTTAAGAAATATTTTATGATACGATGTGAATATATACATTACTAGCAGTTACCTAACAAAGACCAGTAAATAATGAGCCCAAAATTTTGAATTAACAGCGTTTTAACACACATACGCAAATGAAATAGCACAACACACCATTTAGTAAATTATGTGAAAAAGCTAGCTTTTTTACCCATCAATTATTAGGTTGTAACGAAAGTTTCCCGCCACCGCAAATATGATCTGCGCAAACAGTTTGCTCATATCTTTCCACACTCTTTATGGGATTTGGAAAAAAAAGACATTTACTTTAGAACATTGTGCAGTGAAATCTGTAAAAAATAATCGTCATTAAGTACAAGGTGTCTCAAATGAAACTAACCGGGTTAAAAACATCATTTACATCCAATTCAGTTGCAAAAAGTCAGCTACAGAACGTCAACGAATTATGTGTACAGCTTTAGGTACTACTGTTGTATCATATGACACTGTGAAGGTTTGGTACCTAAAGTTCAAAAACGAGGACTATCACGTACAAGTTCAATCGCTGGGTGCCGCATGAGCTGCATCAAGCAGATTTGGCGGAAAACTTTCGTTACAACCTGATATTTTGTTGCAAGTCCTAGCATCACATCGGAACTTTATTTTTCCGATGAATTGCTTTTTAAAATCTGCTTCAAGGAGTACGCTGAATAAAGGAGACATTTTGCAAGAGCCCGAGCCCGAACGCAATCGTGAATTACAGGGCCCGGGCTCGGCTTGAGCCCGTCTCATCTCTAATATGCAGTCTTTTATCACTAATACATACGCACCAACGGAAAAATGTTTAATCAGGGGTAAAAAGATGGGAAAAATTTGTCCGTTAGGTTTTTCGATGCGACAGTTTAAAAATAGCATATTTTTAAAAGCAGTACATTTTCTTCAAAACAGGATTTCCTTTAAAAAATCCCCAAAAATCGGCAAATATAAGTACGATTTTGTAACAAACTTTATTTGAAAAAGAAAGCTCTGTAATTTCCGATGATATAAAAAATATAGCGTTCGGAAGAAAATTTAGCTCGTGATAACATAAAATGCGAGAAAAATGGCCAAAAACCTTACAAAACATAAAATAACTCAAAAACTATTAATCCGATTAATTTCATTTTTACGGCATATGAGGTTCTAATTATTTAGTAAGTTTCTTCTCGAGAAATTTATAATGGGTGTAAAATACTATCATCAAATTCTTCCGAACTCGTATTTCCTTATGCAGCGATTTCAAATAAATCCCCCGTTTGTTTATTTCTGGCGGATGGAATGCAGGAATGACCTTGAGAATGAAAAACCTTGTGAAAAAATGAACACCTTCAGTTGTCTTGGCAACGCCACATGCCGGATTTTAATTTCCGGTTTTTCATTAGCGGAGGCCTTCCTTTTAACCTGTGATCTTTTCAGAAAAAAAAATCATATAAAAAAATCTAATAAACATTTCTGCACGGTTCAAAATTTAAAAGAGGGAGAAATAAATGTTTAATCAGCGGTAAAAAGATGGCGAAATGAAAAAATACAGAAGTAGCAAACGCACCATTATTTATCTGGATAAAACATAGATAGACAGCAATTTATGTTTTGGATAATGTTGGCAACTAGGCAGAATTGGAACATACCAAATACGAAATGCTGGCAGTAGATTGACAGTTGTGCTCGCGGGAAACGAAGATGGATTTGTTCCAGGAGCAAGTCTAGTTTTCCAATATGGAACAACCTCCGGCGATTATCACGGCCAGAGGAATTTTGATAATTTTTCGAAGTGGCTGGAGGAAAAGCTACTGCCAAATATACCCCAGAGTTGTGTAATTCGCATGGACAATGCACCTTAATAAAGTGCCTTCGAAATATGCCATTAAAACGGAGCTGGCTACGTGGCTATCGTTGAAACAAATACCCTTTAATCTCAAAATGAGAAAGACGGAGCTTTATGATTTAGTGATAGCAAGTGCACCCCCAGCGAGGGATATGACGTTTTGAGAATACCACCTTATCATTGTGATCTCAATGCGATCGAAATGGCTTGGGCTGCTGAAATAAAGCGATATACCAGGGAAATAAATGCCAATGCCGATTTAAATTTAAGCACTATGGAAAGCTTAAAATCTGAAGCCTTTAAATCCATAACAAAGGAAGTGCGGATTAAATACTGTGACCATGTGAAGAAAATCGAATTCCAATACTGGGAAACTGATAACTTGGTTGAAGAAACCATTGAAAATGTTTCCTTCACAGTAGGAGATGGATCATCTGAAGAAACAGACACCGCTAGTGAAACTACGGAATCTGATATCTCGGATGATAGAGAATAGAAATGGTGCATTAAGTGGAATCGAAATGCTGCAAAGCTTAAAATAAATAGAACACACTTACACACAAAAAAAGAGCTCTTTTCAGAGCTAAGGTTCTTTCGAGAGCTGAAAATAAAAACGAAAGAATTTACTTACAATATTAGCGCAATTTAATCGTTTTCAGACACACAAGAGTTAAGGGTGTTCGAAGAAAGAAAAGCACCCTCAAGGTAAGGTACACAAATTCAAATAAACTAATTGTCCCAGGTACTCGAAAAAATTCTGGATAATTCTTTAAAAGCTGTATTATTTTCCGTAATAAATGAAACAGCGGTGCCTTTTATAAAACTTCCAGAAAAAAAACTGTAATATGAAACTGCACAGCAAAAGATTTTCGAAAAGTGACGCATCCGACTAAATTGTCGATTTCTAAAATTTTTTCTGAAAGTCTCGCAGCTGATACGGGTTTATCGCTTAGTGCTGTGTAGAGTACAGCTTGTAAAGGCATTCTAAAAATTTTGAAGAGCATGACATAATTAGTTTATTTGTATTTATGTACCAAAATCACGTTTTTTTCGAACTACACCGTTAAGTACACATGGTTAAGGCATCAGACTAGTAACCGGAGGGTTGTCCCAATGGTTACATATTTAAATGCAGATCTACCATTGTAGACCGTCATGCACGTGTGATGTACGCGCAAGTTAAATCCGTGGCACCGAATGTCCTCTCGGCGTCACGGATTTACACCTCTCGAAGGATTATCAATAGATTTAGTAGTTTAGATAAACATTTTCTAATATACCACAAAGACGTATTTAGGGAAGGTGGGACAACAGGGATTCCGGAACCTAAATGAAATTTTGATTTCTGTTAACAAAAATTTTAATTTTAAATTCTTTTTTTGAAAAAGTCTGCCTTTTCGAAACCTTCCGTATTTTTTTCTCAATACGCCCCGACATCACGTATCAAAACGGGCTTTGTAAGTTCTAAAATGTAAAACGTGGGCTCATAAAGTAGATGATAATAGTGTACAGAGTAGTGTTATCGTTAACAAAACACACAACAATCTATACTATTTGCAGTGAAATAATATTGTGAATACTTAGTTAAACTATTCCTTTATTATTTGTTTTATGCGCTATCTGTTTAAGACGTTTTTAATTGTGTCCTACAAAGTGAATTTTAAACCATGGTGTATTTGAAATCATTTATTTTCCTTTTCAGGTACAAAACAGGAGGGCGGGGAGCGAGTTAGAAAGTACGTTTTGGTTCCAACACTCATAAAAATGTAATTTGAAGAAAATATGTTGCATTGTCATCCAGATCGGAACTATTTTTCAAGTTTCTGGCTCCTCAGGAAGTTTGCTTAAAATCGATTGCAAAATTTGCTAACACACATACTAGAAAGGAAATTAATAAAAACGTGGTAATGAACAATAATAATAAAAATGTTATGGTATTACTTCAATGAAAATTTGAAACAATTTAAGTACGTTACAAATACACCATTAAACTGCAATAGAAATTTATTTGTACTGCGGAGAATGCCATTAAATTAATATTGAAAATCAAAATTTTGGTTTAATGTGCATCCCCCCCCACACACACAAACACACACAGATTGACCCAGTACCTTCAAGAAATTTCAATATCAGACATCGTTTCGTACGAAAATGACTTATTAAGAATTACAAAAGGATCTTTACTCATAACAGTAGTTACAATGAAGGAATTATTTTATTTTTAAAAAATGAATTTCATACAAAGAAGTATTGTTGGGGTAGCAATAGTAAAGTATAAAACAGCAAGCGCAATTTCCTATACAGGAATATTTCTTGGCCCTATACAATTTATACTGCAGCCCAGTACTGGGCACGAACAGCTGCTTGCGTGCAAGAAAAATACCGGTTTAAATTTGGCGGTTATAAAAAAAGTTTCACAGCAGTTTCCACCGTCGCAAAGTGCAATAAGGCGCTGATTGTGGGAGTTCCTCCGCTAATCGTGAAAAGGGACCCTATTTCTACCTTTCACCTATTTTCAACAATCGACGCGTCCGAAGAAACTCCCCCGAGTGCCACGTTATCGGACGCGGATGGACATCAAATTACAAAGAGAAGCCCAGATGACACATCCCGTGCTGGAATGCTTAGACCACCTTAGACTGCGTTTCTATTGGCTATTTCCTTGTGGCTGCACCTGTACTTTGCTCCAAGCGTCAAGTCCAGTCAGAACCCAAATTTTTCCTGGAAACACAACCTGTTTGTGCTTTTGAGGATTCGCTTCAAGGAAAGCAGTGATTTATTTTCAAGAGTGAATATAGGATACTATTACCACGTGGTGAAATTTTCTCCGAGTGTTGAATCTAACATTGAATGTCATGGCCTGCGAAAGAAGTAAGTGTACATTTTTATAAATTTTGCCATATTTGAGGCATGTATGAAATTTGTTTCTTTTTTTTTTAATTTTCATATAAAAAAGAATATTTCAGAACATTTGACATTGGGGGCCCTGAGCAAAAACCCCATTTGCCCATGTGATAAGACCCTGGCTTTGCAGGGTTATACAGCAAATTATGAGCTTGCGAAACATTTGAAAAAGCTTATTTTAGAAAAACATAGATTGAGCAGGGTTTTATTTATTTAATGATTTGTTGTTACGAGTAAATGAAAAGGAAATCAACACACTCATTCAACAGCACCATGGTGGATTTCGAAAAACACATTTGTACAGAATTAATATTTATACAATATACTACGTATTCTTTCTCTTTCTGCCTGTTAGGTAAAATGATCTTTTTTACAGCCGAAGAAGGGTGGTCCATGAGAACCACTCGAAACGGTTCGTCCGTACTGTTTCATTTTATGTATATGTGTGCTATTCACAAAGTTCTTTATTGTTTTAACAACTGTGTGGTTATATCACTATTATTATCATTTAAACAATAACTTCATGAGTGCGAAATTACGAAAGATAACATAAAATTGCTGTCCTGGCATACATTTGAATTGCCGTAGTAGTTTTTCAATCGGAGTCAAAAATCTGTAAAATCTTCCATTGTACATCATTCCTTATTCCGTTTGTCTGCGATATGAACATATGGGATTACGGTATTTAAATTTTTTTATTTTAAGGCATATTGAAATATGCATAATTTTGTGGCATTTAAATTAAATTTGTTTTTCAAATTCGAAGAATTATCTCATAATAAGTATCCCTTAACTAAAACGGGGATGAGAATCTTCTTCGGATCCGCGAAATTACGGGTTTTAGTAATTTTCTGCAATTTTATATTAAACGAGATTATATAATCAGGGCCGAGCTCCGTATTTCATAACTGCCGATTCAAGTTCAAACATTTTGCATCCATTTACTAAATAAGTATTTACTTTCAAGTGTTTCTTAATTCATATCTCTATAATGCAGTTATATATGTACAGCTGCGGAAAAAAAAAAGTCTCACTTGTACATTTTTCGGCCGTCGTTCGTCGCACAGCACAGATACCAATCGTTTACGATTGACGCACACTTTAATTTGCTATGCATAAAAATTGCATAAGGGGCCATCTACATATTAAAATTCGCACCAACTTTTTTTTTCTCAATTGCAACCCCTAGATTTCACTTCATATTTCAAAAATTTAGCTCATTTTAACCCCGGATACCAATTTTCAATAAATATGGAAAGAAAATGAGGGAGTTATGAGCACCCACAATCCCCCTCCCCCTATGTTAAAATATTTTTTCATACTTCAATTCATATCTCATATAATATTGGTAGTAAGAAGCTGATTTTTATTCGTACTATTAGAACTAAACGACCCAAACATAATTTAATGTTATTATGATTTTTAATAAATTATTAATATGAATTATGAATTATTAAATTAATATTCAAAAAAATTATGAATAGCGACCTAGCCAAATTTCGATGGAAATAGATGCAGAAATTAATATTACATGGCTGTCAAAATTTCAAATTTTGAAAGCAAATAAATTAGAGGTTTTTACAGTTTGATAGGGATTCTATAAAGCGTGTATTGTTGCGTCTGCTACCATATTCCCCCAAATAAAATATTTTCCAGCTATAGAATTAGATGCAGTAGATGTATGTCTTCTAATACAACGTCCTATTTCTGAAAAACTAACATCCTCAACTTTCCAGGCGTAAATGTGACCTATTTTAATATCGGAAACATTAGGTCTTTGGACTTCCCCAAACTTTATCAAACATTCAAAATCACGTTTTTCTGTCTAAATTTTCATCTAACTATAAATTAAAATACCACCAAAAGTCTTAAGAATATTGCACATTGCAGACGATATAGTATTAAATGAAGAAAGTGAAATAACAAACACAGTGATAATATTGGGTCGGCAAAAAAGTAATTGCGTTTTTTACATAAAATTCAAACAAATAAATTTTCAATCATGAAACCATTCTTTAAGTTCGAACTTAGCTGAGTCCAGCAATATTCATGCTTGTAGTCAGAAGAGCAGGGAGCAGCCTCTAACTCCTGCCAACATTTCAGCTGTCTAAGAGAAACATCAAGGGAAACACTGAATAACAATTTCAAAATTACAAAGATTTTCAAAATCGTGAGCAGTCATTTTGCATTTTTCCCTTAAATCATGTTTACGAACCAAGGGAGTTATAAACTCACGGGTCATTTGAACCACAGACTAAATATTCTCTATTCTACCCTTGATATTCTCAGTACAAAAAACTTAGAGATGGGAACACTATTTTCCTTAAAAATAATATTAATTTCTTTTAATTCTCGCGAGCGAAATAAAAGAAAGGCGAAAAGTTCGGAACCTACAAATAGCGTTTTTCAATTTGCAGAAAGTCCCTTAAAAACGCGCAAAAATGAATTCGCAATATCTCCGGAAATTGTCGTAGAAAATTGGTGAAAATTTACATTTAGGGTAATTTGAAGGTTTTCTTTCGTTTAATAAAATCAAAATATGGGGTTGCCGTTGAGAAAAACGAAGTTGATGCAGAATTAAATATGAAGACGGCCCCTGATGAAAATTAAATTAATAGTAAATTAAAGTACGCGTTGTTTGCAAACGAATGGTATATATAACTTTGCTATACGACGAGCGATGGCGAAATAAAGAGCAAGTGGGACTTTTTTTTCCGCAGCTGTACAGATATATATACAGTGGACTCTATCTGAACACTCTCTAATGTGAACACCCCGGTAATATGAACACATTACGACAGTCCCGGCGAAGCTCCATAGACGTAACATTAGATTAACTCTCTGTATTCTGAACACCCTCTAATCTGAACACCCCGCTATTATGAACGCTACTTTTGATCCTCATTCAACCTTTACCTCTCTGTAAACTGAACATGTGTTGGCAACTGGAATTCGAGGAATTCCCCTGGTATGGAAATTCAGAGAAAACTCATCCCCTCGTGACTGGAGGGTACAGCGTTTCAAGTTTTGATTCAAGTTCTTTTGTGTTCCCTCATTCACAGAGCTCGCACCCCCCTCCCTCCCCCTTCGGCTTTTTCATATGATACAGTCTAGAAAACAGCCGATGAATCTGAAATTGCCAGCCTTTGATGCAACTGCAATCTTGACCAATGAAATGGAAGTGTTTAGGCAGGTGTTTATTTAGGCGTGTATTTGAAGTCATGTATCGTATGGCTTGTAGAGAGGTGAGGTAGCACAATCTATTTGGTTTTGTTCCTTTTGCTCAGAAAAGAATAAAGTTTTCATCATTTCACTGTCCTTGCAGGATAAGAATCACTGTAGTTACACAGATATGTCGGGAATAAGTGCTAAAACGAAAAAAAGGAAAGAACTGAAACTTCGGGAAAAATACGAAGTTGTTAAAAAATTAAAGTTGAAAGTTAGTCAAAGAAAAATTGCATCAGAGTTTGGAATTTCTGTAGGCCAAGTCAACGGAATCAGCAAGAAAGGGAAAGAAATTATAGCTGCTTTTGAAGCAAATGATCCGTCTTCAAAGTGTAGAATTTTTGAGAAGAAAACGGGAAACGAGAGCATAAACAATCACGTCTGGAAGTTTTTTACACAAATGAGAACAAAGAATCTTCCTGTCACTGGACCTTTGCTAAAACAGATTGCTTTGGATTTTGCAGAAAAGGAAAATATCAAAGAATTCAAAGCATCGGAAGGATGGTTGACTCGCTTCAAAAGTCGGCATAATATTGAATTTAAAATTATGAATGGTGAAGCTGCAGACGTAAATATGGATACTGCAGAAGAGTGGAAAACTAAATTTCCGGACTTAACAAAGGATTTCAACGCAGCTGATATTTTTAATGCCGACGAAACCGGCCTGTTTTTCAGAGCTCTTCCAAATAAAACTTTAGCAGAAAGAAGTGAGAAATGTGTGGGCGGGAAAATGTCGAAAGAAAGACTTACCGTCATGCTCTGTGCCAGTTCCACCGGAGAGAAGCTCAAACCACTGGTAATCGTAAAAAGTGAAAAACCATGATGCTTCAAAAATGTGAATATCGCATCATCATTGCCTGTTCACTATAAATCAAATATAAAAGCCTGGATGTCATTCTCAATTTTCTCGCAGTGGTTGGAGGACATCAACGAGATGATGAGGAGAGAAAGAAGAAAAATTCTTCTTCTTGTGGATAATGCAGCATCACACAAAAACATGCAACTGAGCAATGTGAGCCTGAAGTTTCTACCATCGAACTGTACTCCTATTATCCAACCATTGGATCAAGGAGTAATCAAGACCTTTAAAGCTCACTACCGAATCCATTTTCTGAGGAAAATGTCCCTGGTGATGGAGGAGGCAAATTCTGCAGCTGAACTAACAAAGAAAGTCAATGTTATGGATGCTGTCCACTGGATATCAATGGCTTGGAATGAAGTAACCCCTCACACTATCAAGAGATGCTTTTATAAAGCAGGATTCCCGTGTGATGATGACCATTTAGGAATAGAGGACCAAGTACGAAAAGCTGTGAATGACTTGGGGTCAATTCTTCAGGAGCTTCATACTGAAACTGAACCTGACTCTTATCTCGAAGTCGATGGAAGCCTTCCGATTTACGACAACAACATCGTTGAAGAGGAAGAGGATAGTGAAGATGAAGAAGCAGAACCTCAAGACACTAATGAAACAAAAAGAACCCTTACATTCAAGCAATATGGCCAAGGGATTCAAGACCTGATGGACTATGCGGTTGAGCATCATCCGGAAGCCTTTCCACTTCTTAAACAATTAGACAATATGTATGCTGCACGAGCATATAGATTGCAAAAGCAGACTAAAATTACTAACTTTTTCAAGTAATTAACCATTTATGTATTATATATAATTATGTATTATTATATATTTTGTAAAACTTTTTTAATAATATTAAATTTAAAAAATCAGATGGTAGGATACAGGTCCGACTGAATTTTATTTGACATTGCACTAGCTGCCAAATCTAAACTAAGCACCTCCATCTCGGTAACTAGCGTGGCTAACCAGGCTTAGCATTCTATAAAATTTCATTGCGTACTCACATTTCTCAATCTCTCTCTATACTGAACACCCCCGTAATCTGAACACTTTTCCCTGGTCCCTTTAGTGTTCAGAATAGAGAGAGTCCACTGTATATATATATACAGTGGACTCTCTCTATCTGAACACTCTCTAATGTGAACACCCCGGTAATATGAACACATTACGACAGTCCCGGCGAAGCTCCATAGACTTAACATTAGATTAACTCTCTGTATTCTGAACACCCTCTAATCTGAACACCCCGCTATTATGAACGCTACTTTTGATCCTCATTCAACCTTTACCTCTCCGTAAACTGAACATGTGTTGGCAACTGGAATTCGAGGAATTGCCCAGGCATGGAAATTCAGAGAAAACTCATTCCCTCGTGACTGGAGGGTACAGCGTTTCAAGTTTTGAGTCAAGTTCTTTTGTATTCCCTCATTCACAGAGCTCGCACCCCCCTCCCTCCCCCTTCGGCTTTTTCATATGATACAGTCTAGAAACCAGCCGATGAATCTGAAATTGCCAGCCTTTGATGCAACTGCAATCTTGACTAATGAAATGGAAGTGTTTAGGCAGGTGTTTATTTAGGCGTGTATTTGAAGTCATGTATCGTATGGCTTGTAGAGAGGTGAGGTAGCATAATCTATTTGGTTTTGTTCCTTTTGCTCAGAAAAGAATAAAGTTTTCATCATTTCACTGTCCTTGCAGGATAAGAATCACTGTAGTTACACAGATATGTCGGAAATAAGTGCTAAAACGAAAAAAAGGAAAGAACTGAAACTTCGGGAAAAATACGAAGTTGTTAAAAAATTAAAGTTGAAAGTTAGTCAAAGAAAAATTGCATCAGAGTTTGGAATTTCTGTAGGCCAAGTCAACGGAATCAGCAAGAAAGAGAAAGAAATTATAGCTGCTTTTGAAGCAAATGAACCGTCTTCAAAGTGTAGAATTTTTGAAAAGAAAAGGAAACGAGAGCATAAACAATCACGTCTGGAAGTTTTCTACACAAATGAGAACAAAGAATCTTCCTGTCACTGGACCTTTGCTAAAACAGATTGCTTTGGATTTTGCAGAAAAGGAAAATATCAAAGAATTCAAAGCATCGGAAGGATGGTTGACTCGCTTCAAAAGTCGGCATAATATTGAATTTAAAATTATGAATGGTGAAGCTGCAGACGTAAATATGGACACTGCAGAAGAGTGGAAAACTAAACTTCCGGACTTAACAAAGGATTTCAACGCAGCTGATATTTTTAATGCCGACGAAACCGGCCTGTTTTTCAGAGCTCTTCCAAATAAAACTTTAGCAGAAAGAAGTGAGAAATGTGTGGGCGGGAAAATGTCGAAAGAAAGACTTACCGTCATGCTCTGTGCCAGTTCCACAGGAGAGAAGCTCAAACCACTGGTAATCGGAAAAAGTGAAAAACCAAGATGCTTCAAAAATGTGAATATCGCATCGTTGCCTGTTCACTATAAATCAAATCGAAAAGCCTGGATGTCATTCTCAATTTTCTCGCAGTGGTTGGAGGACATCAACGAGATGATGAGGAGAGAAAGAAGAAAAATTCTTCTTCTTGTGGATAATGCAGCATCACACAAAAACATGCAACTGAGCAATGTGAGCCTGAAGTTTCTACCACCGAACTGTACTCCTATTATCCAACCATTGGATCAAGGAGTAATCAAGACCTTTAAAGCTCACTACCGAATCCATTTTCTGAGGAAAATGTCCCTGGTGATGGAGGAGGCAAATTCTGCAGCTGAACTAACAAAGAAAGTCAATGTTATGGATGCTGTCCACTGGATATCAATGGCTTGGAATGAAGTAACCCCTCACACTATCAAGAGATGCTTTTATAAAGCAGGATTCCCGTGTGATGATGACCATTTAGGAATAGAGGACCAAGTATCAAAAGCTGTGAATGACTTGGGGTCAATTCTTCAGGAGCTTCATACTGAAACTGAACCTGACTCTTATCTCGAAGTCGATGGAAGCCTTCCGATTTGCGACAACAACATCGTTGAAGAGGAAGAGGATAGTGAAGATGAAGAAGCAGAACCTCAAGACACTAATGAAACAAAAAGAACCCTTACATTCAAGCAATATGGCCAAGGGATTCAAGACCTGATGGACTATGCGGTTGAGCATCATCCGGAAGCCTTTCCACTTCTTAAACAATTAGACAATATGTATGCTGCACGAGCATATAGATTGCAAAAGCAGACTAAATTACTAACTTTTTCAAGTAATTAACCATTTATGTATTATATATAATTATGTATTATTATATATTTTGTAAAACTTTTTTAATAATATTAAATTTAAAAAATCAGATTGTAGGATACAGGTCCGACTGAATTTTATTTGACATTGCACTAGCTGCCAAATCTAAACTAAGCACCTCCATCTCGGTAACTAGCGTGGCTAACCAGGCTTAGCATTCTATAAAATTTCATTGCGTACTCACATTTCTCAATCTCTCTCTATACTGAACACCCCCGTAATCTGAACACTTTTCCCTGGTCCCTTTAGTGTTCAGAATAGAGAGAGTCCACTGTATATGCATCTGAAAGTTTGAATGATAAGCAGAAAAATCGTCAAATTCTTTTAGGGATGGACGCGAGACGAGAATCGGGACTGTCTCGTCTCGTCTCGCAGTGGTAAACCTCTGTCTTGTCTCGCGTCTCGTCTCGTCTCGCAAAGAAATTGCTGTCTCGTCTCGCGCGTGACGCGAGACGTCTCGCGAGTCTCGCAAAATTAAGGACTGCGATTTCGTTACCATTTTATACTAACTTATTTTGGGGATTTTATTGAAAATTAATATTAATAATAACAATTACTTACATATAGCCACATTAGTAGATATATTCATAACTATATCAGCATATATCGGCATTTGAAGTAAAAGAAATTGAGATTTAATCCGTATATATAATGTCACACCGAAAATATAGTATTTATTTTTATTTACTAGCTGCGTGCCCGTTCTTCGCACTGTAGTAAACGAAAATTTTCCTAACATGAGTAATTTCAATTAATTCCAGTGATGTGGAATCTAAAATAAAAGCAAAATTATTTGACTCTTGATGTAAAGTTTGCGTCATGAGTATTAACCTGGCATCATTGCAATATAATGACTCAAAAAATTACGTCAGTGTCATTCGCGATCAGAAAAGTGAAAAGCTTAGCGGTTTGCAGAGAACTCCCGACTTTCAAAATGTGTTATTTCTACATCATACTGTAGTTCTACATCATACTGTTCAAGTTGTAGCATTAAATACCTCAGACACTACATGAAATGGACAACCGTTTGTTTTAAAATAGCTGCGCACCGCTCTTCATACGAGAAGTAGCGAATATTTTACTAAAATCATATCTGCATGAGACAAAACAGATTTTTTTTTTTTAAGTTCAAGTAATCTCCTCTGTTGAAATTACTGCGGGATATATTAACACAAATTAGAATTACTTATCGTTCAGTTGGTTGTAAGATAACCCTTGAAAAATTATAAACAGAACACTTTTAGTCTTTATTAAATCTCTACTATTTACTTTAACGTCAATTTCAAGTCTCTAAAATATGTGTAATTTTTATATTAATGAAAACAAGATTATATTAACGATAATTATAATTATTTGCCTAATATTTCCAATAACATTACCGTGTGTGCATTTTTAGATTTCATTATAGTATCTCAGTTGGTTAATAGACGTCTTATTTTTTGTTTATATTTTAAATTACTGAACAGTTAATTTGTTGACGACTATCCGTTTGTACTTTTCCACAATAATTTTTAGCGATAGTACTACAGTCGTTATGGTCGCCCTGTTTACAGAAAAATTAAACCATAATCCCCCTAATGTATATCCAGTGTGGATTTTTTTAAAAAATGAAAAGACATCTAACAGGCGAAGATAATTTTAGAATAGGAACCCAACTGCAAGATAAAATGATGGGGAGGAAAAAAATTTATAAAAGTTTTGCAAGCCGAAGGAAGGGAAAACATGATAATATAAACGAAAAGAGAAATAGTTTTTAAAAAAATTGCTTGCATTTCTTTCCGTCCGATATTAATATATAAGAATAAAAAATGTCATTTTAATCTCTTTAAAATAGGCCAACAATAGGGATTTAACCGCCCCTAGAAAGTTGTTACCAGGGTGGGCGCCCCCCCCCTACGCACGCCGCAACGTGCGGGAAAGTTTGAGGATAATATCGGTACAAGGATATTTCACCAAGGATATTCAACCATATTTCAACCTACTCAGACTAAGCATCAATGCGAATGCAAGTTGCTCTACTTCTAATCTCTCTCTGATATACCCGAAACCCGATTATCACAGGGGCAAGGGGGGGCGGTAGTCCGGTGCCCCTGAAGAAAAAGGGGGCCCATATATATCCCGATTATCTAAATTATAAATTCATATGTACTGAAATAGTAATTGTGGGGAAAAAACTGAATTTCCTCTATAATATAGGTATTACCTAATTGTCTATCACTAGATCAAGTTAGAGATATTTTTTTGGGGTGATAAATACGATTTGATTAAAGTACAAAAACTACAGTTAACTGAAATGCAATTTTCGAGTACAACAGCGGTCAAAACTGGGTTAAAATGCTTAAAAAGGGGGGCTCAGTAAAGGGGCTTAATGCGTAAAAAAGGGGATAGTAAGGGGGGCCCCAAACTTAATGCCCGGGCCCCGTCTAAAAGTGGTCAGATTTGAACATACCGTACCGCCTTTCCTATTTACTTATTATTTTTCTTTCAACTCTTCTCTGTTTTCTTTTTATTTCCGCCTCTTTCTTTATCCTCTCCTTTGTGTGTTTTGTATATCTCTCGTCTGTTCTAATTTTAAATGTTACGTGTTTGTGCGTATTGTAGAGTGCTGATATTATACCAGGACCGAAAACGAAGGAGACGCAAGTTAAACGGTAGAGGCTTCAGGCAAATTGTCGCTTTTCAGATCGTATTTATGCGAGACGTATAAATGCGAGTATAAATGCGATCGTATGAATGATCGTATGAATGCGAGTACATATGCGATCGATATATATGCGATCGTAAAATGCGATCGTATAAATGCGAGAAATCTCGCGCGAGACCAGACTCTGTCTCGTCTCGCGTCTCGTCTCGCGAGCAGAGTATACTCTATCGAATATACTCTATCGAGAGTATACTCTATCGAGTATATATGCGAGTATATATGCGATCGTATAAATGCGACCGAGAAATCTCGCGCGAGACCAGACTCTGTCTCGTCTCGCGTCTCGTCTCGCGAGCAGAGTATACTCTATCGAGTATACTCTATCGCGATCGTATAAATGCGACCGAGAAATCTCGCGCGAGACCAGACTCTGTCTCGTCTCGCGAGCAGAGTATACTCTATCGAGTATACTCTATCGAGAGTATACTCTATCGAGTATATATGCGAGTATATATGCGAGTATATATGCGAGTATATATGCGATCGTATAAATGCGATCGTAAAATGCGATCGTATAAATGCGAGAAATCTCGCGCGAGACCAGACTCTGTCTCGTCTCGCGTCTCGTCTCGCGAGACAATGCGAGAATTCTCGCGTCTCACGTCCATCCCTAAATTCTTTAGTTTGAAGGATTTGGATTTTCATTAGATTGACAAATGAAAAAGGATCTGCTTTTTTCCTCCTTTTATAAGTAAAAATATAGTTTTCAATAGTTATTTTTTAGCCGCCTTTTTAACATTAATTAAAAAAGGCCTACATAGGCCTTTTTTAATTAATGCTACGGATTTTTGTTAATGCATCTAAACAGACAAGTATTTTTCCCCATAGTACACATATTGATCTGCGTGGTATTTTTTCCTTTTCCGACGCAGTTTCAAAAAGAAAAGAAATCGCTTTATTTATATTTAATTTTATTCTCATGAGCAGTATTTTTACTGATTTTTTTAAATTAAAATAATTACAAATTGCATTTTATTTTCTAACCATTGCATTCAATAAGACAAGAGAGTTTGATCCTGATCTGCTTTCTCCTCTGTGTATTGTAAGACGACGAAGATTCTAAATTATCTGGAAAAATACTTAAGAGACATTTATAAAAAGATTATTAATTCTCTCTGTCTAATTAAACAAAGAAATATTTTATTTTTTTTATTCTAACCACTTGAATCCTAATTTTTAAAACTATGAAATAAAAAAGCACACATGCATACGTGTAATCTTTATTTTATTTCTGATTAAGATTTCTCAATATAGATATAAAATTAGACCAAAAAATCTGAAATTCAAGAATGAATTTTATGCTTTGATTTGACATTGAATTTTATGAAATTACTCAATCCTTTTTTTAAATGATGATATCCTGATTTCCTATTGAGTGCTCTCAATCTGAAATTGATTATTATGTATTTATTTATGCATGAGTGCTTGGGTGTTACTTTATTCAGAATAAAAGTAATTGATTTTCTTTGTGGTTAAAATTAAATGGCAAAAAATGTGTGTCGCGTATCAAAATTTTTTCGTGGTTAAATTCAAGCTCACGCACATCTCCTCTTTTTCCGTCGCTGTGCATTCTCAGCCCTGATTTAAAATAAAATAAAAAAAAAAGTTTAAACTGATATTAAGCGATTTGCAAATTTTTAGGATGGAATGGTTTGGTTTCATAGTCAAAATAATAAGTAAAAATAAGTTGTTCGTCATTAAAATCTAGTAATTCAGCCTATCCGTGTCGGCAACTTTCTTGCCGCGAAGGGTGGAAAAAACTGTCCCGGTAAAAGGTTTTTGCCGGCAAAATTGCGAAAAACAGATTTATGACACATAAAAAGTGCATTTCCCTTCTTTTACCTGCCTTAAATTATCGCATGAAGTAAAATACTTCATCTGCATTCTGTAGAATTTGAAATTTACACTTAATCTATGAAGATGTGAAAGATAAGGGGAAAAAGCATTATTTAAAATTTTTCTCATGAATAATCTTCAGACTGATTATCTCATAAAAAGTCACTTTTTATATTTGAAAAAAAGAGAAGGGAGTTTGAATAATGGCAAAATGATGACTGCTGAACCATCATCATGTGTGACTTGTATACAATGACAGTGAGCATGGTAGATGGCTGAGGTGTTAAGGTCCAGGATTCTGGCCTACAGCGCGTCTGTCGATTTAACAGTTTCAATTTTTTTGCGGTTTTCTCCAGATGTAAAGTGAATACGCATTAGAAGCCCATAAAATTCCTCTGACCATAAAATTCCGTCGCTGTGCATTCTCAGCCCTGATATAAAAAAAAAAAAAAGTTTAAACTGATATTAAGTGATTTGCAGATTTTTAGGATGGAATGGTTTGGTTTCATAGTCAAAATAATAAGTAAAAATAAGTTGTTCGTCATTAAAATCTAGTAATTCAGCCTATCCGTGTCGGCAACGTTCTTGCCGCGAAGGGTGGAAAAAACTGTCCCGGTAAAAGGTTTTTGCCGGCAAAATTGAGAAAAACAGATTTATGACACATAAAAAGTGCATTTCCCTTCTTTTACCTGCCTTAAATTATCGCATGAAGTAAAATACTTCATCTGCATTCTGTAGAATTTGAAATTTACACTTAATCTATGAAGATGTGAAAGATAAGGGGAAAAAAGCATAATTTAAAATTTTCTCATGAATAATCTTCAGACTGATTATCTCATAAAAAGTGACTTTTTATATTTGAAAAAAAGAAAAGGGAGTTTGAATAATGGCAAAATGATGACTGCTGAACCATCATCATGTGTGACTTGTATACAATGACAGTGAACATGGTAGATGGCTGAGGTGTTAAGGTCCAGGATTCTGGCCTACAGCGCGTCTGTCGATTTAACAGTTTGAATTTTTTTGCGGTTTTCTCCAGATGTAAAGTGAATACGCATTAGAAGCCCATAAAATTCCTCTGACCAAGACATTTCAACTTCGGCAGATAACCCTAGTGTATTTTGGCCTCAGCACAATACACATATATTTCTTAATCAATAAAAACATGTATCGACTTCACTATTACTGTAATACAAAGGACTAACTTATATTTTGTGAAGCAAGACTTACAATTTTTTTTTAAGTCTTACAAAAAGACATTTCATTTGTTTACTGGAACTATAGTTGAATATCTTATATGTTATTTTACAATGAAAGAATTTTTTTTTTATATATGAACATTTTTCTTAAAAATTTTTAAAGGTCCTACTTAATACTGTATAAATGTTTTTTTAGAAATATAATATACGTATAAATAATTGTTTTTTAAACTGTATAGCTCTGGTAGAGTTAAATACGTTCCTAAAACCTATTTCTTAACCGTGATACTTTTCACTAAATGATTTTTGAAAATTCATCATTTTGAAATATTTTCAACGAATGTACTCATTTACAAATTACAACATACGGGTATCCTTTAAAAATGTAAATGTCAAAAATAAATATTTGATCTACAGTTTTTTTTTATTAAATCTGAAATTTACACTTTTAAATGAGGAGGACCAATGTCCGAGTGGATAAAACACTAAACATTGGTAAATAACTGAGGGTGAAGGTCCAGGACTTTGGCCTATCGTGCAGCTTTGGAAATTTTAGTTTTTCTCCAGATGTAACGAATACGCGATAGAACCCCTGAAAATTTCCTCCACCCAAGACATAACCCTTAGGCAGATTTCGCATATCTAACTTGCCTTAACCCTCTGACTGCTCAATTTTTGGACCAAATCGCTTCAAAAATTGTGTAATTTTTTTTTTCATATTTCAAATCTATATACATAGGAGAATTGAAATGCTCGTTGTTTCTTTCTAGAAAAGATTTTTAATATAGATTTTTATCATGAGAAACTAAGCTTCAGAAAAACCAATTTCAGATGTTATTACATAAAAAAAAAATAAAATAAATTTCAATTGAATTACAGTTAATTTCCATTATAAGAACATGCACCACCGCCTAACGCTTTGCAGGTTTATTAAATCATGGTCAGATTCATCGCCGTCCATGGGCGCCGGTAGCATAGGGCAGGGGGAGCAATGCCCCCCTGGATTTTTGTATGCAGTGTTTTCCCTTGCTTTTTTGCTCTTTTCAACATGGTATCCATATGTTAAAGTAGTCTTCCCCCCCCCTGGGAAATATTCTGCCGGCGCCCATGTCGCCGTCTGAGCAGCAGTCCAAAAAATCTAAATCACTATCACTATCAAAACTAAAATCTCTTTCAGAACCTCATAAATCATCCGTAATATACACTCTGTCAATTGCTGAACGATTTCTACCAGCCATTTCTGATTAGACAAGGCGGCAAACAAGTGAAGTTAGAGCATTATATACCGAGTATTAATAGAGATGGGGAAAAGCGTTATTTTCAAAGAACAGTTGTTCACTGTTCCCGTTCTTTTTTAAAGAACAGTTTTTTCCTGTTCTTTTGAGAACAGGTTCTTTGATTTATCGTAGCTTTATTATGACTATTTTATTCAATTTAAAAATGAAAATATACGTCCTTTTTAACATGTATTATGCTTTAATACAATCGCAAAATGCAACCAACATACTGGCTTTCTTTAATCAAGTACATTAACAGTAATTTTTGGTAAAAATATTTTAATTATATTAACGTTCTATAATATAGTGTAAGTATGCACATATTTCTAAAATCAAAATTTTTTCATTGCTTTTCATTAACTTTTGTTATCCTTACTCATAGCATGTATGTAAAAAGAAATGGAAAAACTTCAATTCTAGAGAGAATTATTTAGGCCAGGCCTAATTTTCGATTACTTACCTGAGTGATACAATATTGCTTACATGAGTAAACAATATTTGAGTCTGACAGCTCCTAAAATGACATAATATTCATAACTGTTCATTTTGATTAGACTATATTGCACAAAGCTTTGGAAGCAGCGGAATCAATAACTTTAAAATCCGTCCAAACAAAAGATTTGTTTTCTACCCATGAGGAAAAACTATCCAAACATAAGCATAACTAAGAGTTGTACCAGTAACAGCGCAAAGGAATGATCTGTTTCAACTAATCCTTGAACGGTCTGATGTCTGATACAATATGCCACGTGACTGCACACCCTTTTGTTTTAGTTTTTTCTTCTTCAGCACTACTGCAGTAAAAGAGCCGACGCACAAGAGGAGCGACCGTTGAAGCTGAAAATCCGCAATGAAATCCTCCACCTCCTTCTTCCTAGCCTTATTCCCAGTCCACACCATAGATTTCATGATAAAACGAAAGTAACGCAAGACTTTGACCCTGGATAATGTGCCAGGGGTCGTCGGGAAGTACATTACCTCGGGCACATAATATCCACATTATCACAATGCACCTAAGAAACGCAAGCTTTGACCCTATAGTCGTAACTCTTGGAGGAATGGGAGGGGGGGGGGTTGTAGAAGTTTTTTTCGGACTTTCAAACATTTTAATACAAAAATAATAATGATAAAAAACTCAAAATACTATAAGAGTGTTCACTATAAAGAAAGCTGGAAAGAGAGCCAGGGCCCTTTTATCGGCAGGGAAACCGGGGCATTTGCCCTGGGCCCACCAATTTCAAGGGCCCAAAAATGTTGTATTTTTCAACAAATTTATGTTTGATAAAAAAATTTCATTTGTTAAAAAATGTATATTCTTTAAAAAATTAACTTAAAAATCACTCAACATTATCCTGCAAATGTACATTTAAAAATTTCTGTTTATGCAAGCATGCACTGTAATATCTGGTGACATTTAACATTAACCTTATCGTGAATGAAACTGGGTTGCTTTAACTCCCTATTAACTTCAGCTAGGCAATGATAACTCGTCTATACAAATATTGATATGCAGAAGTGACAGTATTTTGAAGCCCCCCTATAATGTTAGGCAAGTTTTGCATTTCCTTTCATAAATACATACTATTTATGTATACAAAAATCCTTTAATATTTATTGCTAAGTACAATAGACACCGGTTATAACCTACTCTCACGAGATCTAAAAAAGTACCTTATAGCCGAAGTACGTTATAAAAAGTACCGCGGTAAGATTTAATATTACATTTTAAAAAAAGTGGGCTCATAATTTCATTCTAAAATGTGTTTTAAACAGGTCTGATATTTTAAAATTTAAATTAGACAGAGAAAATTCTTTATTACTTACCATTTTTATTGGGATAAATAGTTTGTAATTTTCTTTTGTTTTAAATGGGCAGATGCTACTTTAAAAATACTGTTTTGGATATCCATAATAGACCTTTGTAGAGTCTCAGCATCATCACTGCGGCATTCAAAAAATCGTGATCATGTTTTTGCAGCATTGAATGCGTCGGGTATGCGTGGTATAGTCTCCTCTGTTTCTTCTTCACTATTATCAGAATCATAACAGATAGGGCTTTTCAGGAGGCATTTACATTGATGAAGGACAAATAAAAAACATGGTCTTGTTCTTAGCCCTACCTAGCAGGCGAAAAAGATAAGATCGCTCCCTTCATTCATACACTATTCATCTCGCTAGAGAATCTGAAAACTGACAATGAGCGTTTTTGAAGGTACTGAAATTTCCGAGAACAAGGAAATAAAATTCTTAAACAAAATTTTATTTTTGGCTTTGGTATAAAAAGTACGTTATATCAGTAGTATGTACTTTTTTTAAGTACGTTTTATGCGAAGTTAAATAACATTATAAATTTAGGACTTTAATCGGGATCTAGCTTCTAGGTACGTTATAACCGATAGTACGTTATATCCCAGGTCCGTTATAACCGGTGCGCACTGTATTTATATTTAGTGTTTAAACAAACAGCATATTTAAGTAGCTATATGTATCTAAAATAACTTAGATGCATAATACTGTTTTCGTGCAATTTCCCGTAAAATATTTATGGTCCGGTGCAAAGGCCCAAAAACTTATGTTTGCCCTGGGCCCAATATTGTGATGATCGGGCCCTGGAGAGAGCACCCCCTTCAAGGACGTACCCAGGGGGTCTGGTCCCCCCTCCCCCCGAAATTTAAAATTTTGTTAACAAAATAATAAAGTTGAAGTCTGTGAAATATTCAGCCTTTTTCTTTCGTTTGGTCCCCCTCCGAAATTTTTGTCTGGATAAATTTTTTCCTGGATACGGCCCTGACCCCTTGTCCCCTATCTAAGTACTCATGCAAGACCGTACCCAAGGGGGTGAATCAGAAAGTCTGACCCCCCCAATTTAAAATGTTGTTAACAAAATAATAATGAAGTCGTTTGCTGAAAAATCCAGCCTTTTTCACCGTTCGCTCCGCCTCTTAAAAAATATATATTGTTCCAGGTCTAGCTCCAAGAGGTTATGGATCTGGCTCGGGTTTAAAAAAAAAAATCCTTCTTTGGCTACAACTACAAATAAAAATATCTGTATCGGGCTCCAGCTTAAAAGACATGGCTTTTGTACCAACGGCAAACATTTTTAGCTCTAATTCAAAATATTAAATAAGTCCATCTCAAGTAAAAAAAAAAAAAAAAAAATCCTTGTGTTGCCTTCAGGTTAAAAATACACGGCGTGGACCTGCCCATTTCCAATGGGGGAGCCCACAAAATAGTCGATACGCTCTTAGAGCTTAAAAAAGAAAAAAAATGTACAGTTTCAGCTTTAAAAGCACATTCTCCAGCTTAAAAATTAATGACATTCCGTTTAAAAAGCTGTAAGTATCAGGCTCAGTGTTGCTCCGACTCCGATTTAAGAAAATGAATACGACTTTGGCATATAAAATTACATAGTTCCGAAAATCCAGCTTAAATGGCTTCAGACCTGGGCCATACCCAGACAAAAATTTCAGGATATATCCCCCACACCCAATTTTCAACGTATGCAGCAAGATTTTTAATTTTTTTTTAACTATTGCGAAAACATTTCGTTCATTTATACATACTGCAATTCATACCCCTCACCACCCACCCCCTAAAAAAAATTCTGGCTACGTCCCTGTATAAATACACCATATACATATAATGTAATAACGTCGAGGGAGAGACGTCCAAACCCATAGGACCCCCCCCTTTCTAAGTACGGTCTTACTTCTGACTCCAAGTCTACAACTTAGACCCTGTATTCAGCTCAGAATGGAATTAAAGCAAAAGAACAGATCAAAAGAACACCTTTCACCCCGTTCACCAGAGAACACTTCGTTTACTCCGTTCCCAAAAGAACACCAGCTCTCTCCGTTCCTCGAAAAAACACCTAGCTCTCCGTTCCGCGAAAGAACGCTGAACTAGGTGTTCCAGCTCCCAGCCGTGATCAAAGAACTGGTTCTTTTTCAGCCAATAGGAGAGGTCTCCTCGGAACAGGTTCTTTTTCAGCCAAAAGGAGATGGCTGAGAGCGTATGAAGGGAAGGCGCGTTTTATATGGAGATAGTGTAATGCTTATATTATTGTTTGACGTTGATAAAATATTTTTTTTCGATTTATTTCTGTTTCAGACTATCATTTTCTTTATTATTAAATTTTTTACTTTGATTGAAATTGAGTAGTTTGGCTGGAATAATAAAAATTGACGAATTGTTTTTCTGTGAGTGCATTTCGTATTGAACATATAAGAAAGTTTCTTATTCTTAGCCCGGGTCCACTCTAAAATTATGGTAGGTTGGGCTAAAAGTTTTATCCCCCCCCCCAGATAATCATCATCGTTATCATTATTTCTCAAAATAACTAAGATTCTGCAATTACTTAGAATTTGATAAAGCTAAAATTGTGAACTTCTGTCCCCACCATCAGATACGTAGCCAAGGTGTGAACAGGAGATGGGGTAGGAGGGGGGGAAGGGGTCTGGTCCCCCAGAATTTAAATTTTTCTTAGCAAAAAAATATTAATCACGCCTTTTAATGAGAAATTTCACCTTTAAGGCCTTTTCCAAAATTTATTTTTACAACGATCTTGCCTGCCATAAAATTTTGAAGTGTCGGACCTTAATGAACTGAGAACATGTTTTTGCCGTGATCACTGAACAGGGTGTTCCCGTTCTTTCTTGAGAACAGGTTAAAAAGAACATGATGTACATTCTTTCCCCATCTCTAAGTATTACCTTCAAATGCCGCAATTTAGTGGACGACTAACGACATGTGTTGGTCAAAACCTAAATTAAACGTCTAAAACTGTATCTAATTTATTTCACTGGTTAAACGGTGAAAACGCTTGATGCTCTCCTCAATACAGGAAGAAAAACACCTGCCCGCGAAAATCGCGGGATGAGCAAATTTTGCTACATTTGAGTTGCCCGTGGAAATTGAGGGATGATCAGCCAGAGGGTTAACGAAAACCCAAACCTATTCAAATGAAAAATAAATCAAAAGTTAAATCAGTAATAACATTATTTAATATTTTTGATAACCCCCAATAGTGATAATCACACATTTGCAAATAAATGTGTGATTAAACTATTCTAAAATTGGTAAATTTTATCTTAAATCTTCATGTTCCCATACTTAAAGGTACACGCTTTATATAAAATAATAACTATATTGCGTATATTTTTGTCTTGTTTGCAGCCATACGTGGAATAGCCACCAGATGACCATCTATATAAATAAAATTAGACTTTAGTCTGTACATTTCTTGGAATTCAAAAATTTTGCGATTTCTATCCGTTTCAAGCACCCGGGAATCCGATGCGACCCTCAAAAAAAAGTTTGTCTGTCTGTCATTCTGTCGGTGACGCTTTTTTTGTTCAAGCATCACGTAAAAACGACTGAAGCGAATGATATGAAATTGGGTGTCATGATAGGTGGTCACTCAACTTAAAACATAGGCGTCGAATTTTTAAAAAATCGTGATTGGATTTTGAGATTTTGCGAAAATCCTTTCAGACTGCGTAAAGTTCTGTTCAAGTATCACGTAAAAACGACAGAAGCGAATGATATGAAATTGGGTGTCATGATAGGTGGTCACTCAACTTAAAAAATAGGCGTCGAATTTTTAAAAAAATCGTGATTGGATTTTGAGATTTTGCGAAAATCCTTTCAAACTGCGTAAAGTTGTGTTCAAGCATCACGTAAAAACGACTGAAGCGAACGTATGATATGAAATTGGGTGTCATGATAGGTAGTCACTGAACTTAAAACATTGGCGTCAAATTTTTAAAAAATCTGGATTGGATTTTGAGATTTTGCGAAAATCGTTTTAAACTGCGTAAATTCGTGTTCGAACATCACGTAAAAACGACTGAAGCGATTGAAATGAAATTTGGTATCATGATTGGTGGTCACTCAACTTAAAACATAGGCGTCAAATTTTTAAAAAATCTTGATTGGATTTTGAGATTTTCCGAAAATCGTTTCAAACTGCGTAAATTTGTGTTCGACCACCAAGTAAAAACGGCTGAAGCGAATGAAATGAAATTTGGTATCATGAGAGGTGGTCATTCAACTTGAAACACTGGCGTCGAATTTTTAAAAAATCTTGATCAGATTTTGAGATTTTGCGAAAATCGTTTCAAACTGCGTAAATTTGTGTTCGCACATCACGTAATAACTTCAAAGGTGAAAAAATGATATTTGGTGAAATGATAGGTGGTCACTCACTTTAAACTATAAGCATCTAATTAAAAAAAAAAACGATCAGATTTCGAGATTTTGCGAAAATCGTTTAAAACTGAGTGACGCATTACGTAACAATGACAGAAGTGAATGATATGAAATTTAGTCACATGATATATGGTTGCTCAACATAAACTATAGGTGTCCTATTTTTTAAACATTTTTATTAGATTTCGAGATTTTGTGAAAATTCTCTCAAAATAGGTTTATATTTCTTCAAGCATCGCGTAATAACGACTAATACGAATGATACGAAATTTGGTGATAGGATAGGTAGTTGCTAATCTTAATTTATAGGCGTTGAATTTTTAAAATATTTTCATTACATTTTGAGATTTTGTGAAAATCGTTTTAAAATGCTGAAATTTTTGTTCCAGCATCACGAAATAAAGACTGCAGGGAATGAAACGAAACTTGGTGACATGATAGGTTGTCACTCAACTTATTTCAATATGTGTAAATATTCGTTCGCGCATCACATAATTATGAATAAAGCGAATGAAATGATATTACTTAGTTACTCTCTAACCTGTAATATTTTAACAATACATAAAAATTATAACTTCGCTTTCTTTACTTTGGAACATACTACATCCATTCTGTGTACTCCTACAATGCTGACGAAAGTTCTTGCTTTTTAGAAATTTGCATTCAGTACTAACCCGTCAACGACGGGTACTTCAGCTAGTATAAAAATATAATATAATTCTCCTCGTTCTTCGTACGAGGCACTCTGCTAGTGAATTAATAAATAAATGATGATGATACAATTGATTTATATTATTATTTTTAGGAATAATTACATTACACTAACTACTACATTTAGTTTAACGTCTTCGCAATTGTCATAAATAATAGATTAAAAAGAAAAAAATCTCAAAATAGTGGTAAAGGTACTATTTCAGACATCAATTAATAATATCGTATATTTTCACTAGTTTCCCGGCCGGTTTTGCGGAAAAATGCTTTCGTGGCCAGCTCACTATCCGTTTATTTTTAGTCAATATCTTTAAGAAATCCGTCCATGGGCGCCTGTACAAATTTTTAAGGAGGGGGGGGGGGCAAATTTCACACTTGTAACTATTTGAGTTCCGATTGTACCTTGTGATGCAGATTTGTTTACATTATAACACAATACACTAAATCTCTAGGGGGCGTGGGGCAAGTGCCCTACCTTGCTCCCCCAGCTTTCTATATTGGAGATACTTTTTTCTTTGCCTTATGTTTTTAAAATTACTCAAATTATCTGTTTAATATTAATGTACTTGTTTTCTCTTACGAAAATCACTAAACTTTAATGTGAAGTTTTCCTTGTAGAAATTCTATATATTTAAAATTTCATGTATTTTACTATTGAAATATTTTGTGCAATTTAGTAATAGGATAATTTATTTAATTTTAAATGCGTAATTGGAAGAAAAAACCAGGTTTTTTTTTTTAGTTACTGAGAAATGTAATATCTGAAAAGCATTCAGATATAAATATTACTGGAACACCGGTTTTAGTACTTCTTAATATATACACTTAAAATATAATGTGTTGTAAGTTTTGAATATTTTTTCCTGATATCATGATGACAATTGTTTCGGTAGAAAACATTTTTAATGGAGTTATAATTCTTTCAAGTTTTGTTTCAATAAAAATAAGGATGTTTATAAAGTTTTTATTTTGATCCATAATTCCAGAAAGGAAAAAACTGAAAACAACACTACTTCATGTAAAAATAGAATATAGTTAAAACGGTACTAATTTGCAAAATAAACAATTGGCAGAAATGAATAAGTGTTTTTTTACGAAGATTTAAAAAAAAAGATATTTAAATATTTAATATCAGTGACAATTATAGGAGATGTAATGAAAAAAAGTTCGATGTTCCACACCACTATTTTTGAATTCAAATTGTTTTAAATTGAAAATACCCCTTTTGCTGTTTAAAAAACACCTACTCTTTTCTAAATACAAAGGTTGCTTTAGGCGCCCCATACTATTATGCTGTACACTGACTGCTGTTCCATTTATAGAAAATATAGAAAGCAGTCTGCACTATAAAAATCTGAAAATCCATCCTTTACCCTTATTTTTAACAATTTTTTTTCTTCTTCTACTTCTTTTTTTCTCTTTATTTTTTTGCCATTTTTAACTCTACTAAAGTGCTTGATTTCATTGAAAAAAATTAAAAGATTTAGTATGTACTTCATGTTTCAGGGTTCATACACCCTCAGGGAAACCTGGAAAACAGGGAAAACTCAGGGAATTGAAAATTAGCTCGGAAATCTCATGGGGGGGGAAATGTAATTTTCCTTTAAAAACCCGGTAAATTAGGCTTCAACCCTGGAATTTCAAGAAAATTTACCCCTCTCTATTTTTGTGGCCTTCACCCTATTCAATGGCCAACTACTTCCCTAATGATGCACACATGCAATCGGAAATGGATATATACAAGATGAATCGTGTATCACTTACGATTGCCCATTTCATATTTCATTGTAAATATTTCTTTGTATTATGCGAGCATGGGATTCCTGGGTTTTACTTAGTTCTAAATATTGAAATTTTTACCAATAGCCTTGTGTACTGACAATAGTATAAAAAAACTTATCTTGGAACTACCAAACAGTGAAGTGGTTGCTTCCCAAAAATTCTTTTTTTACTCTTGTAAAGCTCATACATAATTCCTGATTTTTTATAGGTCAAATTGAATATGAAACCATGTTTGATATAAATGTAATCCATTGTTTATGCTATAATTTAGAGGGAGCATAATTTTTATTATCTTATGCTTTCATAATTTCATTAGCTTAGAGTAGGGCATATAAATAAAAAGTAGTTTCTCAGTACTTATCGTATGTTTATATTTTGCAAAGGCCTGGAAATTCTTGAAAAATCCCCTGGAAAACTCAGGGAATTTTATTTTGAAAAATGAGTACGAACCCTGTGCTTTTATTTTCGAACTGGCTGATTTGCTATTTTTGCAATTTGTAAAAAGTTTTATTTTTTTAAAAAGTTCAATTAAGTTCACATCATTTGACCGATCGACTTGCAAATTTGCATAAATACGCTTAGAAATATATTGGAAAGAATGCGCTACTTTCGAATTCTGAAGATCCATTCGCCGACCTGTCGCATACACTACCAATTCAGAGTCCTTTTTTTTATTTCAAGAATTCGAGTTACATATCATAAATAAAATCGACATGATATCGATGTCACGAGTTAAATAAAACGTTAGAAACTAAATTAGGTTCAAAGTTTGACGTACAAATTAACTCATGATCCTTCTTTTAATTGTACTGACCCCTCCCTCCCTCTCTCAATGTCACGCGGTTTTCGTTTAAAAAGCTTGTTGTAACTCTTTTTTTTTGTGGTTGTTACATTAAATAAAAAAGCACTATTAAAAGTTGTGTTGACATTATTTATTTTGAAAAATGACAATCTATTCATTAAAACAAATATTTGTTGCCATTTAAATACAACACGCAGGAATGTGGGGTCGGAAATGTCCTTTCCATTTACCTGTTAATAGTAACATTAATAATCAATCCTGTAATCAGTATGCAATCCGTGCTTGAATGATCAATCCTGAAATCAGTATGTAATTCATACTTGAAATCAATCCTGTTACTAATCAATTTTAGTCAGTGCTTTCTGTGGAAGATCCATTAGTTTTAGACTAACCATGATCGGAAATGAAAATGAAAATTTAAAATCATTAGTGAAATTTTATTTATTTGAATGGGAATTTTAAAAATAAAATACATACATTAGCGTCTCTCAGTACGGGACCCGACATTTTCTCCTTTAAAAAGAGGTGTCCCTTATTCAGAGGCTGCGTATTAAAAAATGCTACTTAATTGGAAATCTAGGTTGTACTTTATATAAATTTTGCATAAACAAGTAGCATAGCCACAGTAATTTTAGTGAAGTTAGGTTTGACATTAAATTTGAAGTTGCTTCAATACATGACTTAGCTGGTTTTTGCGTATACATTACACTCCCTGTAATCTGAAAATTCTTATAATCCACCATACATTTCAGATATAAACAAATAATGTTACATTGCAATTTTTCTTCATTGAGTGAAAGACTTGAAAGTTTTGTTTGTTGAAAGTGAAATGACTAGAATACGAAGTTCTTTGTAATGCTATCAGCTAATTTATAATCATAATTAAAATAATTGTTGAAAATTTAGCATTATACAATATTGATACAACCCAAGATGAAATATTTTTTGACAAAGGGTTTAAAATTGGGGAGAATTATACATTAGTTTTCTTTCAAAACAATTTTTTATTTCTGAACAAGAAATTGCACTTTTGCACAATTTTCAAGCTAAAATTTCTGAGAACAAAAGCAAAAATTTAAAGCAAATCACTATTATATAAATGTTTAAAAGATTTAAAGAATAATCAATTATAAATTTTCATTTCTGCACATGAAGTATAGTATTTTATATTTTTTTAAATAAATATGTATATTTTATTACTGTACATATATGTATTATTTGAGTATGCTTAAATTATTTACCTTCAATAATTGATAAGTTGAATTACTATTGATAAAATTACTTGATTTGATATAATTTCAATTTAATGTCTATTTATGCATGATTAAATTAACTCACTCTAAATCTTCAAAAGAAAAATGTTATACTATGACCTATAATCCGTAAAATCCTATAATCCACACAACCTTTGAGTAAAACTTTAGTGGATTAGAGGGAGTTGTCTGTGCTACTAAATTTCCTACTTAAATCTCGCAAGCTAAACTTATCAACTTCTGGTGAATGGATAACATGAACTTTTTAATGTTATCATTTTTCTCTTTGATACTGATGACATGCTGGATAGTAGATGCGCATGTAAAACTATGACTTAAGCACAAAACTATATACAGACCATATGTTCTCCATCTCAGTAAGAACTGATAATGATTGAAGGCCCTGCAACTTGCTAAGTTTTCTTCCCACTGCTGAACACTGGATTTTGCTTTTTGATTTTGCTGAGTAGTGGTGCTGGATTGCACCACTACTTGCTGCTTTTTTCCAGTGTATTGATCCCCTTTTCTCTGTTGTACTGATAAGCAGTTTTCAAAAGAAGTTAAAAGGATAAATCCAAATCCCTCCAGCAGAAGTCAAAAGAGGGTTTCCATTCGCATTTTCCAGTAATTTCTTTTCATGAGAACTTTTACAAAAACTGAGGCTGGGGTTAGTTTTTAATGAACTAAAATGGCTTTTTATGGTTGCACACATATTCACATGGCACATAGTGTCCTCTTTCTACAGAGAAGATCAGATGTGAATTTCACTTCTGCTTGACATGGCTACTTACTTAGCACATAAAGGTTCTGCACTTTTGTCACTGAAAGTAGGAAATTTTTCCTTGGGGTTTATCCTTTCCTTTTAATTTTATTGTTCTCTTGCCACAAAGCTATGTTTCACTTACCAGAAACTAGCCTTTGGTGTCCCTTATTCAGAGGTAAATACATTAAGGTAAGCAGTGGTGGGAAAAACTACTTTTTTTTTGTAGCGCGCTACAACTACCGCTACTTTTCGAAAAATGTAGTTAACTACAACTACAACTACTTTTTGACAAATGTAGTTAGCTACACTACTTTTGAAATGTAGTCGCTACTTCGCTACTTTTTCGCTACTTTTAAGAGACAAATTTTGCTAACAGATTCAATTTGCATTACATTCATATTTAAGGATATTTATATACTAATTAGAGAAAACTATCGATATCGAAAGCCTTGGTTTTCTACTCGCGTCCAGCGTGATTAATGACCTCAGCGGGTGTCTCTCGCGTCCAAAGAACGCGTTTATTAAAAGGTGGTTTCCTTGTAGCGTTGAGCGCCGCAGATTTGTTGGACGCACGAAAGACCCCGGGCACCTTTTCGCCTTTAATTAGAAAAAACTATTGCTCTAATAAACAACTACCAGGCGAGTATTTGAGCAGGGGGAGGCGGGCCCCCTCCGAAAATGTAAAGCAATTATTAAAAGGAGCTATTTTGAAACATTTCTTTTAACTTTAGAACAATAAAGTTTAAAATACCGAATCGTCCCCCTCCCCCCGAAATGGAAGCCTATATATACGCTACTGGCAACTACTGCTAATTATTGAAGTATTGCTGAAACTAATTAAGTTTTAATACCTCTATGATAAAAATAAATTGGGAAAGTGAGCTCTGAAAGCATGAGAAAAATCATGAGAACTAAAAAAGTTTTTAAAAATATAATAATAAAATGGATGTCTGAACGGGAAAAAAAGGCCCGTTTTGAGACCCCTTTCATGTTGTACAAACATTCTAGTTTCTTGAGCACAAATCAAAATTAATGAGTATAAAAGCCTTTTTTCATGACTTACCAAATTAGTGATTTATGACGAATGACCCGTGTGAACCATGTAATATTGTATAATTGTTTTAATTGAAAACATCACATATGATATGCATATTATAAAATAATGAAAACAATTACTAATTAAATTCATGATATATCTATTTAAAACATTGCATTAAAAAAATCCTCTATATATGTTAAAGAAATTTTAAAAGTTATTATCATCAACACAACTTTTTCTTTGTGTTAGGTATAAAAGAATTTTATAGAATTATATTGTTATTTTAAGGCTAAGAGAGAGATAAGTCTCTAAGGATTTTACAAACTATTAATTATTAATAGAAATTCTCATATTTTCGTATTAAATTCTGAAAATTATTACACAAAAAACCTAATAATTTAAATATAATAGACACTTTAAAATTTTAACGAAAGAAAGAATTTCAACATATTCATGGAAGACTGCCATGCCTCTAGTATAAAATAAAAACCACATAAATTTATTCAAAAACATGTTTATTAAATTTTAACAAGAGCTGGATCTCAAAATTGTTATCCGCCAAACATGATCGTCGAAAAGAAAATGCGTCCGATGCAATCGAAAACAATCTTTGTACAGATGCACTGGACGGCACGCCAGTGTTAGTTTTTTTGAAGGCTTCTTTCATATACGTGTACGAAAGCGAAGATAGGGGTTTAATTGGCTCTAACAAGAACCTTGTAAGTTCTTCCTCGTAACTATTTCGAGTGCATGCGAAAGAGAAATTAAAAAAAACAGAAAAGTCATCACCCATGGGCTGATCCTCGATACTGATATCTGAAGTTGTCGGAAACATATTCTGGAGGTATTCCTCCATCCATTTTTTTTGGCTTCGGTCTTCCTCTCCTCCTCAATCCAGAATAGTTTGAATCTGGGATGGAAACAAGCTGAGAGAACAGTTTCTCTGTCCCACAGCAAATGACTAAATCTCGTTTCCACCTGACAACTGAAGATTTTGCGCCCCCTCTTATTTTTTAAAAATGCAACTAGGTAGCTTTCATATACCATTTAGCGCTCATATACCATTTTCTTTTCATCATAATATTTTAAAAAATGCTAACTAATGGATATAAATTTTCAATAACGCCTTTAATTTCTATTTTATTGATCTAGTCTTAGAAACCATTATCATTGTGTTAGAAAAAAGAACAGAAAATAAGTCTCGAAGCCTTTTTATTGTTACACAATTATGATATAGATAAAGGAAATTTAGCTTAATAAAAATTATTATTGCAGCATATATAAATTTAATATACAATAAATGGAGAGATTTGCGAGGCCTTTATTTTTCAGGGGCTCACGGGCCCACACGCCCGTGTGATAATGAGACTCTCGAGGCCCCATCAAAATAACCTCTGTTCAACTTTGGACCTCTCTTACCTTCCTTTTTTTTCCTCTTTATGGCAGATTGGTGATTCTACAAATAATACTGAGAACGATAAAAAGAAAAAAGATGCACAATGTCAGGCTTCCGCTTCAGGCAAAGCAAACCCCCTCCCCCCCCCTCGTGTGCGTGTGTCCCCTGGGAGGGGGGGGGGAGTGATTGGGTGTCTTTCAAGCATCAAGGCCGATTTCCAGTTGCGTCTTTTTCCGGACGCAGCGGGTTTTTTTTTTTTTAATGGTCAAGGCATTGTACAAGGGGGGATACAGTGCAGGGTCGAAGAATTTATTGACTTTTAATGACCACCGCCAAAGGATAACGCGTGAAACCACAAAAGCACGCCCACCGCTCAGTGGGGGCACTTTTCTCCGCAGTGCGTCTTCAAGATTCTGAAAAATACATTGGGTTCCCATTATAGCGTACTGAAACGCACTAGTTATGCTTGGAGTCAGAAGAGAGAGAAATTGCACCACGGGATCAATCGCCGGAAATGATGACACGGCAAAAGTAGCTTCCAAAATTCGCTACAAACTACTGTTTTTTTGTAGCGCGCTACACGCTACACTACTTTTTAAAAAAAGTAGCGCGCTACACTACAAACTACAAAAAAAAGTAGCGGCTACTGTAGTTTCGCTACTAGTAGCGCGCTACTCCCCAGCCCTGCCTAAGGTAAGTATTCAAAAGGACTGAGACCGACAGAATTATCCCTTTAATAGAGGTGTCCCTTACAGGAGGTTTCACTACATTTTCCTCCTCACTCGCAGGTCATTCTATTTCGGTACACAGAACATTGATCCGGTGGTCCACTAAACCCTAATCAAGCAACAAGATAGACTGCTTTAAACACAATTTTAAAATATGTTTATTTTTTTATTTTATTTATTTTCATTCGCGTTTTTCAATATCATTTTGCTCCCCTAATTTCGGTATCACATAATTTCGGTATATAGCCATTTTCAAAACTCAGTATTTCAATTCTTTTTAAACTGGGCCTCACCATGGCACAGTGTTTGTCGCTGTAAATGGTAGACGGCTGAAGTGTGAAGGTCCCGGGTTCGAGTCCCATCGCGCGGCCGTTGATCTAACGGTCTGGAGTTTTGGTAGGTTTTCTCCAGATGTAACGTGAATACGCGTTAGAACCAGGGTTTGGTTTTTGACGTCAAAAACTGGTTCATGTCATGACATGTCAAAAACCTATACATGTTATTTTTATTAGTCATTAGTCACATTTTATTTCAAATATCAATTTTCAAAATTAATTAAATTAATCTTAATGTATTTTATTTTATAAATAATGTAATTAAATTATAATTACATACCACCATACAAATTATTTGTCATGTTAAGATTAAATATTGAAATTGGTAAATAAATATGTTTTTGAAAGTACTTTTTATATATTTTTTCTTCCTTAGATCAGCTTGTTTGAAATTTATGAATCTAAGTAATTAGTTGAATACCTTTATGCCATGATTTTTTTCTTTTATTTATTTTTTTTTGGAGGGGGGGGCGGAGCTTTGTTAAAGCCAAGTCAGTATTCAATTACTTAATCATAAGTTGCCTAAACATTTTTGAGTCTAAATATTTCTTTTTCAGTATAAATATAATCCGTTAGTAATACTAGTGTTATATACCGTTAGTAATACAGGGCATTTTGTGTCCCTACATATAGCTGGCTCAATTTTTGTGTCCCCATACATAGCTCTAAACTCAATTTGTTGACCTGCTTCTGCATGTGTGCCCAGGGACGGGCCCAAATGCCTGTGCGATGATCAGGGCGTGCATTTATTCAGAACAAGCACAGTAAATTTATGACACTTAGGTTTTTTATATATCTTTATACATATAAATTTGGCTTGCGTGCCTGGCAAAAATGGACTTAATTTAATTAATAATATAAGTTCATGTACCCAGTCTTTAATTTCTTATGGGGAAAATCATAGACCGTCATCCAGTTACCCAGACTTCAAAAAATATTGTCGAGAGTGGCTTTCTTTTAAGTTTAATACTTGTGACTCCAATAAATGCAAAACTTGTCCTTACGCTTCTTCTGATTTAATAGAAATAGTAGATCTTACTATAAATTCTGCAAGATATATAATTGTATTTATAAAATTAATTGTACTTTGTGTAATATGGCCTATATAGGTCAAACACGGAATCCGCTACATTTGCGCATTTATTTACATCCCAGTAATGTAAAAAAAATTTCAAATGATCATTCGGCTAATGTTTAATGTGCTCACATCCATACCCATCGGTTTGAAAACATTAAAATAGAAATTCTTGCTATCCAAAAACAATATAACGAACGCCCTTTTCTGGAAGATCAATTAATACATGATCACAACACCTGTTATCCTCACGGACTCAACCAAATATTAAATAACAAACATCATCATTACTACTCGGAAAACACTGACCCTAGCAAATATATGCCTATTTATTATAAATTTAATTTGCATAGATACAAAAAAAAACTTATCGTTCTGAACAGGGTTAATCTACACCATCTTATCAAATAGTGCTATAAATTTGGAACTACAACATCTAAATGAAACCTATATAAATAATTTTTACTGGATACCTGTCAGAACCTTTGTCTTCTCTATTAAAAAGAAGTTGATACTCAAATATCTAAAAATCTTTTATACACTGACTCTGTCTGATCACTTTAGTCATTTGTTTTATGCCCTCGTGATTTTTGAGCAAATAATGTTTAACACGATTTAGTAAAAAACAAATATAAACTGTCTACATTGAATGCTAATTTTGCTATAAATTACACACATCCTTCTTTTCGAACAATAAAATTTAATCAACTTCTGTTCTTTCTAAACATAGTGATTTATTTCCGATTAGAGACCTACATATAAAAAAACCTTTTAAGTACCCTATACCCATGGGTAGAAAAATATTCAACTACAATTCTTTTAGTAAGAATTTTTCTCCGGATGACTCTTATGCTTGTTCTTGCACCATTGATCATTGCCGTTCATCTGTTAATTCCCATTATGGACACATAATTGCAGGTGACCTTAATATAATAAAGGATTCAAAATTAAGAGAAATTATGAACAAAGTAACTAAGTATAGACTTTTCTAAATACAATATAAAGGATATTATTGCACAATTTACTCATGACATAGACTGTTATATATATAATACTTCATTAAAATTCAATATTTCTACTGCCTTTTTTAGTATGTGGAAAATCAAAATATTGTCTTCATTAAATAATATTTTAGTAAACTCCTTCACATCTCCTAATAAACACATATGATCAGATTAAACTTTTGCAACAAAACTTTGTAACAGGGTTGCTACCGGTCAGGGAGAACAGGGAAAACCTGGAAAAGTCGGGGAATTTCATTTTGGCAAAAAAAGTCAGGGACACGTCGGGGAAACTCATAAAATTTAGAACAAAACCTGGAAATCACATAATGTGACCTGGAAAATTATCCGAAATCTGTGTTTGTAAACAATATCAATGTTTAACTTTACTTTGGGAAGCTGGAAATATTTGAGAAGGTATCCAAAGTTAACGTCCTAAATGTAAAAAATAGTCCGGATTTTTGTCGTAAAAAGTCTGGAAAAGCCAGGGAATTTTTTTTCAGAAATAGAGTAGCAACCCAGTGTGTAATTACTTATGCCGATAAATCCTTTAATAACTATGCAATTATTTGTAAAAAGTTATACCATAGTCTTTTACCCAATTCAATTAACAACAATTCTAACTTTAAACTTATAAATACCACTTGAGTCTATATTTAATAAAAAGATACTAGCCTACCATAAAATACTTAACCTGAAACATGTTAATTTTAATTATCCTTACTTAGTATTAATTTCTAAATTTCATAAAACTCCAATGAAGTTTAGAAATCTTTTTAATTATGAGAAACATTATGATAAATCCTCTCTTATAGTGATATTACTGTTATAGCCACAGATAAATATGCCAATATCGATATATTGCCTATTACTTATCCTGATAATTTAGAATTAATTAAAAATCCTCTACTTAATAACAGTATTAATTTTATTGATCTACAAATACTAATTAATAGCAGCAAGCAACTCACTTTTAATATATACAATAAAAGAGGTGAGTTTACTTTTAATGTAATTAATTTCACAGATTTTACATCATGCATGCATATATTTGTATTTAGAAATATCATAGCTAATCATCTATATAGAGTACTGTCTCTTTGTACTAGTAATTATAAGTCTGCGAATATATCTTCACTGTATTATACTGCATTTAGATATAATAACCCTAGAAATTTTCTGCATTCGATTTTATTTCCTATTTCTAATTAGACCTACTATAAACATGTGTCCTAATTCGGAATTCTTGGTTGGAGAGGCTGGGTTTGGTTGCTGGCTTGATTCTAAATATATATATATATATATATATATATATATATGTGTGTGTGTGTGTGTGTGTGTGTGTGTGTGTGTGTGTGTGTAATGTATAAAAAGGTAATTTGGGTTTTACTAGTTTGGGTATTTTTCAAGCGGGTACTTTCACTGTAAGTTTTGCTTTCCTGTCATACTTGCCACGCGCGCTCTGGAGCTATGTTTTATTTATTTTGTTATTTGTCAGACATCAGGCCGTCGATTCTGAGTTCTTTAGATGTACACGTGTCCCCACGCCCTTGTAGCCCCGGATGCGGGTCATGTTGGTAAATGTGTGTGGTTCGATTAGAGATAAGAGAGAGGCGGAGTTAAGTCTTCGCAAACCACGTGGTGTGGTGAAGCGTAAATACTCCCGCACATCGAAAATCGAGAGACTTCTGCCACTGGAACTGCTTAATTAGTCCACAATGATTTTTTGTACCCGTCTCCCCTCCCGTCTTCTCATTCTATATTGTAACTTAAAAGATAATGTTCAATAAACCATATTAATTGCCTTAACTCTGGAACTTTACTGGAAATATCTGACGTCTCAAATAGTCGACAGGATGACTGCCTGTGTGCCAATTAAAAATTTTGAATTGTAAACAATTAACGCTCAATAGTCGGGAGACGGGGTACACTGCTTACCCGAAGATGCGGAGTACGCCGGAGATGCGGCGCTATGCCGACTGCCTGCCGATCAGAGAACCAACTTGCCCTTCACCGACTGCAGATATCT
Source organism: Cheiracanthium punctorium (assembly GCA_038373885.1). NCBI lineage: Eukaryota > Metazoa > Arthropoda > Arachnida > Araneae > Cheiracanthiidae > Cheiracanthium > Cheiracanthium punctorium. The sequence goes on from JAWZYV010018653.1 coordinate 748,508, forward strand.
GGACTTCTCATTCCCTGCTTTGATGAAACTACTTTCGTCTGACCTCCCTTAAGCCCATCGAAAAAATTTGCGCTCCTGAGTTTTCCATAGCGACTAACGGCGCTGATGCCGACACGTAAATTAAAGAGGTGCCTGCCCTCCGTTATCTGAGATGATCTTTCTGTAGAGTGTTTACCATCCAGAAATCTGCGCCTCGTTTTGCATTTTTTTTCACACGTTCGCTGCAAACCAAGAGAAACTCCTGTCATCATTACGGCGGTGCCTCAAAATTTACTGCCTTCATTGCCCGCCTCCCCTTAGAAGTGTGCAACTGAATCATTTCCCCCTTTTCTCCGTGCCGAATACTTTTGTGGGGCGCGTGTACAGCTTATGTTGACGGAACCTCTTTCTCCTGCCTGCCTTAAACTTGCCAGAGAAGGTTTTTTTTGTTTTGTTTATTGTTGAAGAATGACGATTTCAATTTGTGGATATTGATTTCTTTCGTAAAAGTAAGCGATTTTTATTTTAGAGTTGAAGTGAACATTAGAGTATTATATTTAAATGATTATCAGTTGTGTGTGTTATTTTAAAAGTGGTTTTTGAATGTTGATTAAAAAAAAAAAGAAAGAAAAAAAAATTGTATTGATATATCTGCGCTTGTTTTAATTAATATAGTATTTTCATTAAGGTAAGTTTACAATTGAATTGTGTTATTAAATATTTTATTTCATTTGAAATTTTATACGGGTCTTACTATTATTAAATTAATACTTAAATTACTACTATATTACCTATATTTCCTGAAGATTTGAAATTTGAATTTTTGTTATTTGCATACTATGACGTAGTTTAGATTCATTTGATTATTTACCTGAAATGACTTACCGATTGGGACTCTCAACTTGACACAAATTCTAATTTACGTGAGATTATGTCATTTTATTCACTGAAAAGTCACTTGAAAATTTATGACAAATTCATGCACCCGGGTACGATAACTTAAATGAAAACAACAAATACTTATAGTGTCAATGTAAATAAAAAAATTTCTTGCATTATATTAGGTTTGCTTAAATGTAGATGTTTTATTTTGAATATTTACTGTGTAAAATTTTTGTGTGCCAAAATGATCGTATATTATTTCCTTTATTGAATAATGATGCCAACCATTTTTTTTTTCATGTAATATAATTTAAATTTGCCTAGACGGTTAACTAGTAATAAAACCTCTGAGGAGAGTATTCGCCCTCAGATTGTTCAGAAATACTAGTAATAACCAAATAAGAAAGTACAACAAGACATTGCTAGAAATAAAAAAATGTCAGGTCACATAACTGCAGTACCTCATGCAGGCTATCATTTATTGTATTACCTTGGAAAATTTTTCTAGGAAGCGTTCCTGTTAATACTGCTGTTTCACAGCTATGGTTTTCGAAATTTTCTACATACTACGCACATTTTTACATTGCCTTTACACTAAATAAATTTACTCCATTTTACCAACTGCATTTTGCCAACTATTTTGCCAACCACTTTGCCAAGTTATTTTCATTCCATTCACTTTATGCCATGCAAGCTAATGCCATAAGTATTTGCCAAAGAAAATGAATGTCAGCCATGTTTATTCCATTTTGTTTAATTATATTACTATATTGTTGTACAGTATTATTGTATCCCACCTAGGTTGTAAATATTTTACTTATGATATTTTGAAAAAAAAAATTGTGCGCACTCATTGTTTTATTGTTTATTGTAAGATTTTCGTACTACTGCATCATTATGTTTTGTCAAATTTTAGAAACTGCATCCTGCCCCTCAAGTGTTGTACAACATAACTCCAGAATTGTAGCCAGAAAAATTTAAGGTGTCTAAACTTGAAAATTAGATTACTTCGCAGTTTTAAGATTAGGTTGCAAGGACGTCTGACTCGCAAGTGAGAGACTGGCCACCTCAATGATATTGCTCGTCAGACTTCTTTTGCCGGGGGGGATATTGTAATATATAAAAAGGTAATTTGGGTTTTACTATAGTTTGGGTATTGTTCAAGCGGGTACTTTTACTGTAAGTTTTGCTTTCCTGCCATACTTGCCACGCGCGCTCTGGAGCTATGTTTTATTTATTTTGTTATTTGTCAAACATCAGGCCGTCGATTCTGAGTTCTTTAGATGTACACGTGTCCCCACGCCCTTGTAGCCCCGGATGCGGGTCATGTTGGTAAATGTGTGTGGTTCGATTAGAGATAAGAGAGAGGCGGAGTTATGTCTTCGCAAACCACGTGGTATGATGAACGTAAATACTCCCGCACATCGAAAATCGAGAGACTTCTGCCACTGGAACTGCTTAATTAGTCCACGCTGATTTTTTGTACCCGTCTCCCCTCCCCTCTTCTCATTCTATATTGTAACTTAAAAGATAATGTTCAATAAACCATATTAATTGCCTTAACTCTGGAACTTTACGGGAAATATCTGACGTCTCATATATATATATAACAAAAGGGGGAGAGTTCGGTAAATTCTGGCTTCTAATGAGTACATGTTGTTTACTGTTCTCTCTCTTAAATACAAAAATAAATAAATAAATAAAAGATAATATATGAGTTTAATTTTGAACTTGTCTATTGTTAAAAAACAAATGAACTAATGATCACGGGTACTATTCAAATGCTCTTCTTTAATTTCATATAATCTCCGACATATCTCTAGGTATATAACGCAAATAGTAAGCTTTAGGTGTAGTTAGATGTATTCCCATTAAAATATTATAAACCCAATCTATCTCTTGCTATGATTCTTTTTTAAATTACTGATATTTGTAGTATATTTTACTCTTGAATTATTTATTTAATATTGAATTTTTACTTATAGCTCAACTTTTATTTATTTCACTCTTTATTTATTTATTAATTTTTACTTTTTGCTCAACTTTTAATAAATTCTGGCAACATGTATTTTTTACTCTTCAATTAGCAACAGCCTCGTGGATGAGCCATGTTTTCATGCTTAATGCAAATGGCCATGTTGTCTCCATTTTTTTCTATATTTTTTTTAACAGGATACCGTAGTTACACAATTTAGCTTTCTTTGTGCTAAGTAACTACAATGAAATCCTGTTATTTTTATTTTCTTTTGGTAGTAAGTATTCGGTTGTGGGCCGGTTCGGTTCGGTTTCGGTTTGTGGGGCCAGACGAGCTTAATCGATGCTTACTACCCATTTTTCTGTCCGTACTTCACCTTTCACTTTGTCCACATAATCGTTTTTCCCCTTATATTGGTTTCATATATTTTTCTTTATTTGGATATGTTGTTTAATTATGGTGGTTTCCCTAAATCAAAACATTTATCATTCCATGGATATTTAGAATTTTGTATCTGCTATATGGATGCTACATTGATTCGTCAGTTAAGCCTTTTTACTAATATATATATATATATATATATATATATTTGCATAGTTACAGTAGTAGCTTATTATTATTATTTTGTATTTTAAGCAGCTTCTTGAACCAAAATTATGCTATGAAATTTTGAAAAAAATATGCGCAAGTGCTAAAGTAAAAAATCTGGAGTGACTCCACTTTCCGAACACTAACGATTAAGATCATTACCAAGCATTTAAATAAACGCTAGCGCGTTTTCAAGAATGTCTCATATGCCATAATGTAAAAGAAATAGTTCTGCAATAAGCTGGGCAAACGGAAAGAACTATTTGAGAGCGGCGGAATCACACAGTCTTTAGCTTTACCTCCACTATCAGGTTAGGTTTGCCCTGAGTATAGAAGCTTTTCGCTTTTTCTCCATTTTTATTTACCTAGTATCTCGAAACTGCACCAATATCGAATATAACCTCCTGGCGGAACTCGAATGAAGTATAAAGAAATTTCTGACAACGCTTTTTGCAGTCGTAGTTTTCACTTCGATATCTGATTTGTCATAGCCGTAGATGAATCACCCTTTGTCTACGGTCATAGACATCATGTGAATTATCGCTGGCCACCAAGATGAAAAAAAAATCCGCTTGTTTAACTTTCGGGTGTAGCTGATTGGTGACAGCTGCCTAAATAAAGGGGCGGCATTTGCATTACGTTAGTAGACCCAAAACAAACTGGGTGAGTTTTTTTTTTTTTTTAAACCAATAAAACCCATACATAAATGGGTTTTTTGGGTTTTATTCAAAAATTATCAAAATTTTTCCTTTCTTTCATTTAAATCATTTGCTATTTGACATTAAATACATATAATATTACCTACATAACTTTGTGCATTATATTAGATAAATATATATATGCCAGTTTAATTTTATTATAATTATTTTTCCAACTTCAATATAAAGAATAATAACCTTTTTAAAATAATACCTTGAGCTAATTCTATCTGCAATATTTGTTTTGAAATGAACAGGTGTAGAAGGCAGGCAGGGATAACTTAGTAATTTAACTCTTTAATAAATAAGTTTTCAAATACGAATGAAATATATAATTAACAGTATAGTGACAAAAAAAAAATCCTTTCCCAGATAAGATAAGAATGGGATATATCTCTTTCTTACAGCTTAAAAGCATGCATCTCAAGAATGTATTCAGGTTCAGGAACCCATCCTGCATTGTATTTGTTGCTGCATTACTTTAGTACTGAGAAATATAAAACTAATTCATTTTACATTGTTTATGTGGGCTTTAATATCAGACATATTAATTCTAGATATTTTGAAAGCGAAAAGAAATATGTATTTAAAGAAAAAATGAATAACTATAAAGAAAATCATTAAATAATAGTAGTTCTGCAGTAAGTTGGCCTGCAAAGGGTTTACTGACTTACATATTATAACTAAAAAATATAACTATGACTTAAAAAACTTAAAGGTAAAAAAAAAAATGAAAAAGTTCATAAATTAAAAAAGTAATAGAAAACAGCCAATCAATCAAAAACAACATGTTTTTCTAAGTAAACAATAACATACTTTTATCTATGGTCATAAAACAAATTTGGAGCCTTTTATAAACGCCAGCAGAAAAAGATAGTACTGCATTAAAGTTGAAGTTATTTTTATATTTTAATTAATTAATTAATCATTATTTTGTAATAAAAGTTTTCTTTTAGACTAAAATTATTCTGTTTTGAAATAAAACTATAAAATTTAAATCTAAAAACTGTTATACTATAAAAAAAATCTTAATAAAACCCCAAAATACCCAATGAAACCCACCTGGATTGGGTTTTTAAAAAAATAACCCGGGTTTTTTAAAACCCTGGATTTTTCCAGACACTAAAAATTTGTTAAAAGACCATTTGCGAGTACAGAGGCGGCTGTTATATGATCGAAGGATTGTCGGATGTTTGCTAATTGTTCGAGGTGTTCGTAGACAAAGACCTGAGTGCGTAGATGCGTAGAAAGGTATCTGCGAGTGCCAAGAGGGCAGTGGCGGCCCGTGGTCAAAACTGTCAGTGCAGCCGGAAGCATATGAGCCCCCCCCCCCTCCTTTCCTCCGGACAGGAATGGGAAATCTTTGTTACTGAATTCGAAAGCTGGCGGATTAAGCCATCACCGGGGAAAAAAAAAGAAATTACATAAAAAATGTAAGAGATCCTATTTTACTTCCATAAAATGGACATAAATTTCAACAAGCCGCTCTTATCCTCAAAATTGCATTAATCCGTGTCTGATTCGAAGTTTCGTTAGAATTTTCTTTTGTAACTTGAGAAGAAAAGAAAACTTACTTATTTTTTATAATTCAAATCAATCCTCCTTTCTTTTAAACTTGCCAATCGGTCAGTGATGCCCTCATAAAAAGGCGTTGTTTTAATTCAGATATCAATAATTTTAAAAGCTCTTTAAAATTTCCCATGTTTAAAGAATTTTCTCGCTCGCCATGTCCTCTAAATGCCAGTTCTTGCTTACTTAAAAACAATATTGCTTTGATGGGTAATTGTCCATTCATAAGCGTCTATTCAGGCTCAGCAATATAAAGTCGAGAGTTTTCCGAACATATATTCTCCTTATCCCCTCCCTCACTTCTCGAGCCAATCAGTGAGTCGAATTCACAAGTGGAGCCGTCGTTTGAAAATCTTTCATCAGCTGAGTCTTAGCTGCGTACCCCCATTATAGCCTATGCCGGAGGGACTGCTTACGTAGTCGTTGTCATGTCAACGGTGCTGCCAATTTTCTTATCAGCGCTCTGGGCTGAACCAAAGATTTTCCCAATTGAATTGCGGGAATATCAAAGTGCTTTTTTTCTGAATGAGCGATCCGGCCACATTACAGTTTTTTTTTTTTTTTTGAGATTTTTTTAATTTACCGTAAGAATTCCATAATTCTAATCTGAATTTAGGAAAATTAGTAGAATAAATCATTTTAAAGTATGTGCTGATAATTTCAAGTGCAGCCCGGCTGTATTTGCTGTATCCCACGAGCCGCCACTGCAAGAGGGGCCACCCATTGATAAATGTGGTGTGAAATCTGTGAGGATGACAAAGGTTAGCAGTCTCTTTAACGGAAGGAGACAAAACTTCCCTCGATTCTCATCGCTGAGGAGAGGGGTGGACATCTTGAATTCTTCTCTGAAATACGAACCACTTTTTTTTCGATACCTCGTTAACTTGAATGTATATGTGCAGAAATTCATATTTCATGTAGGTAATTTATTAGTCAAGAGAAAACAAGTTTAAATTTCTTGATGAATCAACGACTTAATCTTTTTTGCCACAATTATTTGTGGAAAAACTATATCTTTCTGGCCAGTCAATGATTTCAGACTGAAGGGGGGTGAGGCTTGAGCCCTAATGCCCACCCCTCCCCTTTGGATCCGTGACTCCATTTGAAATTATCAAATTACGCAAAATACTAATACATAAACAGAAGGCATATCTGTTGCATTAATTTAATTAAGCATTCGTTTCTAGATTAAATCGCGCCAATTGCATCGATTACTAATGTGTAAAGAACAGTTCACCTTTTTGCCCTCGTCGGTGTCAAGACATGACACCAGGGATTCCCTTTCGTTGTCGATCGTTGCTTCCGCCATGCATTTTTTTTGGTGAGAAATTATCAAAAGAGGAAAAGAAAAGAAAATGATAAAACTTGAAAAATATTTTAAATATGACAAAGAGGTTAAAAATTTTGTCGATGATCTGAATCATTTTTCACTATTTTTGGAAGAAAACAATGAACTTGACTTGACAAAATGCAAATGAAATTTACACAGCTGCACAATAAATGTCATCAACTTTTCATCCTGTAAAAATAACTTTAAAAATATTTTTAATTCTACCCATATCAAATGCGTCAGGTGAGAAGTCTTTTTCGGTTTTAAAACGCCTGAAGAACTACAGAACTACGATAGGGAAAAACGATTAAACAATTTAGCTTAATTATATATAGAACAGGAAAGTTTGCCAGACGGAAAATTTATTGGTGAATTTGCAAAAGATAAATCAAGACGCAAGTTCATATGAAATACTTTATTAAGCAGTTGTGTAAAGTTTCTTTTTATATTAAGTGTAAGTTTTATAAATTCTTTTATCAAGTTTTTGTTGAATTTTATTGTTAAAGCAATTGGGCGAGATCGTTCCGTGCTCCCCCTCACGAAAAAAATAAATACTGCCCTTAGCGCACTAAATTACGAAAGGAACTTGGACTTAGGGGCCTCGAAAATTTTACGGCCAAGGGGCCTCCAATAGGCTTGATCTGCCTCTGAAATCATAGAGTTTGTTTCTAAAGTAAGAGAAATTTTGTGCATATTAGGTTGTGCCCCCTGTACATTTGTTTTACTGTTGCGTGAAACTGCATATTTTACTGAGAAATTTCTCTTTCTATTTCTTTATAGATTTAAGACATGAAATGCATGCAAACCTAATTCTCGATCGCATCAAGCATCGATTTTCCAGTCGGGAAGAACTCTTTCATGAATATGAAAATCGTAAGTAGCTGTTTTACCTCCTTTCATTTACTTCATAGAATATTTGGTAAAACGATGAAAATGTATTCCAGTTCTTGTAATTGTGTCATAATAAACTCTTTCAAAGGTTGAAAAAATCTTTAAAAATGAGAAACAGATTTTAAGCTTTTTATCCATATATTCTGCATCTATTTTAGAACTCCAAACCAGTTTGTCAAACAGCACTAGAAATGCATGGCGCCACAAGTCAGAAATCTGAGAGTACACACACACACACACACACACACACACACAAACAAAAAAAAAATTGAAAAAAAATAATCTAAAATTCTTGCAGATTTTATTTACGCACTCGGCTGGCAGAATTTCAGATTTTTTTAAAGTCTATTCAATCCATTCTGCCATATAGAGCAAAATGATCACTGTAAGTGCTCCTATAGACTCCTGTTCGCATCATTTTGTTTAGCCCCTAGGGGTGACATGTTTGTGCGTATTGGAAAATGTAAAGTACCCATTTCAGTTATGAAATCAGATCCTTGATCGGAATTTAATTCTACGTTAAAATATCCTACTCAAACAGTCTTACAACCATCCTCCTTCAGCAACGTTTCGAATAGAGCGTCTCATTTATCTTCAAAAGAAATTCGAGGACTAGCCTATGTTACTGCAAATCTCATATCTTCAATATACGGAATGACCATTTGAACACCATTGATCTGTCTCGTGTAGGCACGGGTAAAGTGTTTCATATTCTTTTTATAAAGTGATTTTTATAAAGTTTTCCTCTATAAAAATCATAATTCCAGGTGGCTTTCTGTTTTGGAAACCACTGTCTATCCGTCCGACCAAATTGAATCCAGTCGGACCAAAGTATTCCGTTAGCTATATCAAATCACTCTGCAGAGAACATGAATCAAACGGAAAAGTGACCACGCCGCGCCGCGTAGACAAAATCCCGTGCTTGAAAGAAATAGCACCCGAGTGCTAATAAAGAACAGATGCGGTTTAAAACTAGCTTTTCTTTTTACTAATTTGATACATGCATGAAAGATGAAATTAATTGTTCAAAATGCTTTTTTCTATTTTTAAACTGTTGGAAAATGTTTCGTAATTTGTGCATTTTTGCGTCGTTTATATTTCTGTTGTTTCAGTTTTATTTGTTTATTAATTGATTGTCTATTAATTTCTATTGCAGGTATGCCACTCGACAGTTTACTAAACTGCTTTCCTATAACACGGAAATTTTGTACAAGGTCTCGGGGGAAAATATATTCCATTGAAGGAAATAAAGTTTATGTAATTCCCACCAATTTTGAAACATTGAATTACCTGAATATCGAGGATTGTGTATTGGAATACATTGATGCGAACGGGCCTTCATCATCTGGTGACAGCTGGGACAGCTTGAAGTGCTACATTGAAGACAGTGTAAACCACAATCCACTGGTCGAAGACTCCGAAGACAAAGTGCTCCGCCTTTATTTCGGAGATTACAGGCTCAAATTTTTCCAATTCATTACTTTGATGAAAGATCTCTCTTGTACTCTGGTACTACTTCAATACCCAGCCATAGGTTTATTGTCCCTCCTGAAGAGTTGGGATGTTATAAAGTACATGAATCTCTTGCGAACATGGGTATATGGGCACATACATCCTCTAATGTGTTTAAGACATGATCCCTGCATCATCGACATACCTAAGATGTTCCTCCAGGTTCTAATCGCTTGCTGTCGGGATTCTACCGTCATAATAGAAGCCGTCGTTATGTTAGATAGCATAGTTATAGGTTCGACGATGTTCCCAGCAAATTACTATTACATATACTTTTTGTGTCATTTGCAACGAGCCAACCTCGAGAATTCTTTACTTCAAGAAAGCACAATGCGAAATACATTATTGCCTTCTGTCCTTTCTCGTGGTGTGATCGAATCAATGAAGCTGATTCTAGAGTTGGAATGTTCGTCGTCATATGCAAATCATGTCTGGTTCATGTTTTCTAAGATTCAAAGGATGTATCCTTTCAGAGAGTTTTGTGTGGAACCTAAACGTTGCTAAGTTGAAGTTTTATAAAACAAAGATTAATGAGCACGAACAGATTGATTATACAGTTTTATTTAAATGCACATGGCTCTATAATGAGTACATGGGCACCTATAGATATTTCTAAGGGGGGGGGGGGTGAAAAAATTCAAAAAAAAAATTTCTAGGGACGGGAGTCGAATTTCACATTTGTAACAATTTCAGGTCCGATTTTGCTTTGCGATGCAATTTTGTTTGCATCATAACACTATATACTGAAACTCTTGAGGTGGGCAAGTACCCTACCTTGCCACTCCTTTATGGGCACCCATGAATGAATAGTTAACCTATTTGCTTCCACCCTTTTAAAATTTTTGAAACAAAACACTCTTTCTGTGCCCATCTTCGCTTTCTGGCATGAATCTTAATGCCTTGCTGGCCCTCGTTAAGCATTGAGACATCGAGAGACCCAGGTGGTACACAACTATGGGCACAAAGGTAAAAATCTCTGGATTCGCATTTCTATGACAATGGGAATAAACATGTTGAGGCAAATAGGACATTAATGTATAAGTGTACATATACACATACACACACACACACAGGCCGCCTCAGAAACACCGACCTAGGCTTTTATTCCTTGAATATTGATAATAGACATACACAGTATTGCAAAGCTACGTAAAAGAAGTACTTATATTTACGGGATCGATTAAAGTTTTCCGTAGATTAAATCTATATCCGGGGCCCGTCTACAACTGTATTTTTGGTTTTCAATCTAAATAATAAAAGTCCTGAATTTAACGGTGCCGGGATCGACTCATCGCTCCTGATGCATCTGGCAGCCGTGTTGAAATTTTGATAAAAACGACATTTTCATCTCTAATTAAAAGGAAAAACTTTTTGTACAGTTCGAAAGATCTCTAAAAAATGAACCTTTTTCAAAGTTGCAGGTAATTTCAACTCTAAATATCTAGCGAGATATCACACCTTGAAAAAGTAAACACAAGCGAAGCAAAGATTGATGAACGAGATCGACGTGAGGTGGCGACATCTGTGAATTATATTGTTAACTCCATCCCAAACCGGCGCGCGTGGAATCATTCCTTGATTCTTTGAAAACAAATCACGGAACGTAAACCCTGGCAGAGATCAATTAGATGACATCATATACTGGCGAAAATACTACTTTTGTGTGACAAACAGTGCAAGGACAGTTTTATTTAAAATCTCTGGCGTAGATCAATTAGATGATATCATATGCTGACGAAAATACTCCTTTTGCGTGACAAGCAATGCAAGGACAGTTTTATTTAATATTTTAAGTTCTTCGGGGACAGTTCCCAGTTTCTGTGTTTTTTTTTCGATTTGTCCCCACAATGTAAAAAAGCAATTGTGGACAATTTTTAATTATGACATTGTTTTTTAATTAGATTGCTGTTAATTATTTCATTAATTAGAAAATGTCCCCAATTTTACGTTCAAAAATATGGTCACCTTAATATAACTGAAAAATTTTGATAGATTTTGGGCAAATTTATTGAGAATGTGTAAAATTTTGTTTGCACAACACTTAAACACCTATTTGTAGGAACTCTTTTTTAGAAATCGGCAACACTCTTTGAGATGAGTAAAACGTATTTCTTGTTTGTGGAAGTCATGCTTTTTTCTTTTTCCCATGAGTGTTTTTAAACGTTAACGGCGTTGATATTTGTAAAATCTATTGTCACCTATTTTAAAAGTGTTTGAGTGTTTTAGATTGTTTTGATGACAGCGTTTGTTTAATTTTGAATTCGTTTAAACGGATGCATTTTGATTTCAACGTTGTTGGTTTGTAAATTTTATTTTGACATGGTTGCTACCGGTCAGGAAAAACCTGGAAAAGTCAGGGAATTTCATTTTGGCAAAAAAAGTCAGGGAAAATCGTAAATTTTAGTCCAAAACCTGTAAATCACATAATGTGACCTGGAAAATTATCAGAAGTCTATTCTTGTAAACAATATCAACGTTTAACCTTACTTTGGGAAGCTGGAAATGTTTAAGAAGGTATTCAAAGTTGACGTCCTAAACGTAAAAAATAGTCCGGACTTTTATCCCTAAAAAGTCTGGAAAAGTCATATTTTTTTTTTTTTTCAGAAAAAGAGTAGCAACCCTGTTTGATTGTTTTGGGACATTTGTTTTATTTTTGTCATAAATCCATAAGCGTTTGTTTAATTTTGAAGTGTTTAATTGAGTGTTTTAGATTGTTTTTGGTGAACTATGTTTTTGTCATAAGCATTTGTTTAATTTTGAATTCGTTTAGCTGGATGGATTTTGATTTCAACGTTGTTGGATTTCATAGCTTTTATTTAGGTTAATTTGGTGTTGTTTATTTTGTTTTTGTCGTAAATCTATAATTACTAGCCAGCGGACAACCCGCAGGTTGCAAAGAGGACCGTGTGTCGTAGGTTGCACAAGCCAGTCGCGAAGCGGCTAATGTGCTCTAGGTTGCACATTTTGTCCGCGAAGCGGCCATCGACGGCCAAAACTTGTCGCCGAAGGCGGCTAGTTATTAAGCATTTAGCAACATTTCTGTGTTACTATACATCATCAAATTGGTTAATGTGTGTGATAACCTTATCCTTATACAGTTTCTCAATTCTTTTATTTAAACTTCTAGTTCTTTTTTACCTTGTAATTCGAAATTTGCTCACCAGGGTTGGCAAGATTTTGACTCATGACGGTTTTTAGCAAGGTTTTTACCGTCGTGTCGAAAACTGTCAAAACCCAGATTTTTGGTAACATTACATATTTATTTTATTTTGGCTAATTATAATTTAAATAAAGATTGTATCTTAAAACAATAAGTTAAAAAAAAGATTATGAAAGATATTTGAGAAAAAACTGGCTTTACGTTAAAATATATAGTTTGGAAATTTGCATTTCCCTAACATAATTACTTCATAATTTAATACATAATTTAAAAAAATAAATGTGATTATAATTTTTTATTATTATTATTTTTTTTTTAACATTTATAGGTTTTATTTTATGACACTTTTCATTATTAATTTTGAATACCGTAAAGTATTTTATGTATTTCACCCTAGAAATTCTGATTAAATTACCTTTTCATTGGCTGGGAGGGGAAAGGATATAAAGTACAAGTTATCCAACCTTAGAATTTTTTGTAAAATCTTTGCTGTTGGAAAGAACTCTAAAGAAATGAACTTGAGAAACTCTCTATCACATGCTTCGGAGCAGTGATTCTGATTGCTAAAAATTTTACATTCATTTTTAGTTTATATTAATGCGATTTTTTTCACTAAATGACAGTTTTAATTCGATAAAAGTAGCAGTGGTTCTTTTTTTTGGAGTGGTTATAAATTTTGGATAAATATTTTAAGATTATGCAGGCATCCATGTGTATCGTAAAAATTTATTTTAAAAAAAGTAATATTTTTTAAGTGCAAAATTCAGATTTTAAATTTCGTCGCAAAAACGTAAAGGTATGTATCAAAATTTTATTAATATTTTATATTTTTAGTTACATTTTTCGACTTAACAGCATAATAAAAGAATTATATATGTTCATAATACTATAATTATAGTTTTTAATGGCTAAGAAAAATTTATATAGAAGTTTATTGTTTGCTGTACCTTAAAATAAGGAAAAAGTAAGTTTTTGACTGTTTTTACCTCTGTCATGTCAAAAACCACTTTTTTACGACAAAAATCTAATCCTGTTTCTCACCTTCATGCTCTATGTTTTTGCGATCTGAATTGTAGTGAACAATGAACCATGAAAAACAACATTTAGTAGGAAAAAAAAACGGCCAGTTATAGGACACCACGTCAGAAGTGAAAACTTACTGTCAAGCTTTCTAAAATTTATATTTATGCAGTTAAACAGGTGTTTTCACATGTTATTGTATTTTTATTAACAAAAAAAAAACAATTTATGAACGTTTATTCACATTTTTATACATTTGAAATTCGTCGTAAAAAAATTTAAACGCTTTTTGAAGGCTGTAAGGGTATTGTACATTTATTCGTGATTTTCTCACAAATTGACGCATATTTTTAACATTTGCACACATTTTAATGCAATTTTTACTGAGTTAGCATTGGAAATTTTTTATTTTTTAATTTAGTTACATTATCAAATTTCGCGCTTGATTTGTGTGCACATTTAAAATTTAAAAAAAAAAGAGGGAGTGCGCGCACAGACCGCGACGTGACACAGCTGGTATATGCGTTCGCGTACGGTATACATCAACATCAGCGATACACATTTTTCTTCGCGTATTGTGGTTTTGTTCGATTTAATTAATAATTATGTACGCGAATTTATTAATTATCAATAATTAGTACTAAACGTAATGAACAGTAATCCTATTTATTCACAATGAATGATGGATTTTTTAATTCAAATGCACAATAGTAAAACAGTTTTAGTTTAAATAATGTACAGTATATAATTATTTACACTCTCCACTTATCAAATTAACTTTGTTGCGCAATAACTATATAACTGTCCAAATTTAATACAGTTTTTTTTTTTTTTTAAATAAATAATCGAAAACTAAGCACCTACCCTGCTAGAAAAAGTCTGCACTTTCTTTGCAAAAACATAGATTGTATGCAATTTGTACATTAAAAGTGGATATCTTTAAATATTTTGAAAGTATGCACTTGTTCTGCAAATTATGTGCCTAAAACGGATAGAAATCGCAATTTTTTTAATACCAAGTAGTGTATAGGCAAAGTCTAAATTTATTTGTTTAGGTACATGAAATTTCTCATTCCGAAGTTGAAACAACCATCACTTCAAACTTCATTTCATCCCGTCAAATTCATTCATTCAAGTCATTTCATCCCGTGTCAAACCCCTCTGGTGGTTAGAACGCTTGTTTACTACGTCTTGGGTCTACAGTTCGATACCAGTCGCGGAAGTAAGAAGGACGCGGTTTAAAAGTAACTTGAAGTTCTCACGTATGATAACACAGGGTTGCCGCTGGTCAGGGAAAAACCTGGAAAAGTCAGGAAATTTCGTTTTGGCAAGAGTTGGCAAATTTTGGCCCCAAACCTGGAAAATCATAATTTGGACTGGAAAATCACTGTTTGTAAACAAACAACATTTAATTTTACTTTGGGAAGCTAAAAATATTAAAGAACAAAAGCAAAGTTGACGTCATAAACATAAAAAATTGACGCAGTGGTTGTTAAATAAAGCGACACCAGTCAACTGCTTTAAACTAAAAAGAACATATTTTAATGAACAATATACAGGTACACAACGGCAACCGTTCTGTTGCACTGAACCGAATAACACATGAAGTTTAAACGTCCTTATATACAGCCACGCCATCTCTCGGGCGTACATTTGCATTTACCTGGTTTCTTCTTCTCTTGGACGTCGGAACGAAACCTTGTGACTCTGACAATCCGGCCCCATCGTACCGACGGTCGAAGAAACTTGAATCCATCATCCAATTACAATAAAAATTAAACTTTTCATATGGTAAAGCTTTTGTCAAAATGTCTGCTAAATTTTGATTACCAGATACATACAATAAATTAAATTTTTTCATTTCCAACAGTTCCTTTATATAAAAATATCTTGTATCAATATGTTTAGTTCTTTGACTATCGTTACAATTTTTAGAAAAATGTATGGCACTTTGATTATCGCAATAAACTTTCGGTAAAGACTGAGGTAAATTTAAATTTGAACAACTTTCGAGTATTTTAGTCAACCAAATAATTTCTTTTACAGTCTCCGAAAGGGCAATAACTTCAGCTTCCATGCTGGAAAGTGCGACACATTTTTGTTTACACGTTTCCATGAGATTGGAACATTTCCAATTAAAACAATGTAACCACTTATTGATTTTCTATCATCCCTATCGGATGCCCAACTAGCATCGGAAAATGCAATTATATCATAATTTGTACATTTACTTAAATTTATACAGTAATCGATAGTTCCTATTACATATTGAAGTACTTGACACAATAATCTCCAGTGAGTCTGTCGGTTTACTAGAATATTGGGACAGTAAAATAACTGGAAAACTTATATCTGGTCTTGTCCTACTTGCCAAAAAGATGACGGATCCGATTAAATTTCTATACGGATTTTCAGAAATACCCTCATCTTCTCCGGACTTTAATAACTACCCCAGAACTCATAGGTACTTTAACTTTATTATCTGGAATGTCCGGATAGGTTTCTTTCAATTTTGATATATAGGTTTTCTGGTGCATAATTAAATCACCATTAAGATATTCAAACTGAACACCCAAAAATGTTGAAATTATACCTAAATTTTTAAATTCAAACTTTAATTTAATCAACTCAAATACTTTTTGCATAATGTCCTCATTTTTAGCAAATACAGCAAAATCATCAACATATACAAGTATAAGAACAATCCATTTAAATTGATACACATTGTTACAATTTTCTAACTTTTGAAATCCTAATTTCCGGAAAGTTTTGTCTAGTTTTATGAACCATTCTTTACCAGACTGATGCAGGCCATATAAAGCCTTTTTCAATTTAAATACATGATTAGGAAACATTTTATTTTGAAAACCTGGTGGTTGATTTATATACACCTCTTCATTTAATGTACTATATAAATATGCATTCTTTATATCTAAATGTCGTGAAATCCATCCTTTTCGAACAACAAGAATTGACATAAATAACCTTACTAAGGTAAAATTTACAACGGGAGAAAATACTTCTTTATAATCAATACCTTCAATCTGCCGATATCCCTGAGCTACTAAACGGGCTTTGAAACGTTTAATTTTTCCCTCAAAATCTTTTTTCAACGTATATACCCATTTACTTCCCAATACTTTAATTCCACTTGGTTTGGGAACTATGCTATAAGCATCTCTATCTTGTAAAGTTTTTAATTCATTTTGCATTGCCTCAAACCATTTGTTTTTCGGGCAATTGTTGAGATTCTTCGTAATTACATGGAATTTTAACTTCAACTAAATTTATTTCGGTTTCTGAAAATGAATCCATAGTGTCACTATCAGTTTGATCTCCCTCCTCTTCTTTTTCTTGAGGGGAGGGCTTACTAGAAAAGTTAAAATTTTCAGGTTTAAATACAACTCTGATTTCTGAACAATATTTTTTAACATCATTTAAACTTCTAAGACGAATTGACTTGTCTGGAAATTTTGGGTAGTAATAAACATATGTACGTCCCCATTTATTTGTTTTAATTTCACGTTTCCAGTCAAGAGGTTCGTCTAACTCACGCTCTTTTGAATTAAATTTTAACGTATTTTCTGGATCTATTATTGGAATTGCTATTGTTAAATTCTTTTCATGAGGGAACGTTTCAATTTGTGTAGGTGTGTTATTTAATTCTCCCAAAACATCCATAGCAATCTTCGTTTCATCGAATTTTACATGAACCGTTTCAATTACCTTTTGAGTGGAGGGGATGTAGATTCTATAACCTCTTGTGTTAATTGCATACCCTATCATAATACCCGGGATTGATCTTACAGACAGTTTATCACGCTTTTGCTTCGGTAAATGTGCGTATGCTAAACAGCCAAATACTCGTAAATGTTTCACCGAGGGTTTTAATTGAAAACTTATATTATTGAAATTAATTGAAAACTTATATACAAATCGTCTAACTTGTGTTTACTTTCATTACACCTGGACGCTGCTTGCTTTACTCTTTCAATAAACATACCAATAGTTTCATTATCTGAATCAAACTTTATGCAAAAAAATTAATCTAAAAGTCTTACTAGTTTAGCACGACTGTCCATATCGAAATTGTCCTTCATGATCTTCCAGGCAATTTTAGAGGAACTTACATCATCCAGTAGAAGTTGATACCTTTCTTCTAAACTGCCGTAAATGAGAGCAAAACCCTTCTCGTTGAGACGTAAGTAAAGGTCGCGCTCCTTGCTGTCGATGCCGGTGATTGAACTTCCATCCTTTCCGTCAGCGAGACCTGTAGATCTTTCCCGTCGTCAGCTGCAGGAATTTCACCGGTGACAATCCGCCAGGTTCCCATTTACGCTGCACGCATATTCTGCACGCTAACTCCCATTAACGCTGCACGCATATTCGATGAGCATCGCCTATAATTCGTCCCATCAAACTTTAAGACCGGGAACTTTAAATAGTCTGACGTGATATCAGTCATTCTTTTCACCTTTTAAATTCGTTTAAATTAAAGCTTTTACACCTGGGCCCATAACCACTTGACGCAGTGGTTGTTAAATAAAGCGACACCAGTCAACTGCTTTAAACTAAAAAGAACATATTTTAGTGAACAATATACAGGTACACAACGGCAACCGTTCTGTTGCACTGAACCGAACAACACATGAAGTTTAAACGTCCTTATATACAGCCACGCCATCTCTCGGGCGTACATTTGCATTTACCTGGTTTCTTCTTCTCTTGGACGTCGGAACGAAACCTTGTGACTCTGACAAAAATAGTCTGGATTTTCATTACATGATGGTCTGGAAAAGTCAGGGAATTTTTTTTTCAGAAATTGAGTGGCAATCCTGTAACAGATGGCAGCACTAAAATTAAAAGGAAGGAAGAAGAAATCTCAGCAGGCAAGAGACGGCATAGCTATGACGTAACAATCCATTCACCCTCCCCCCCCATATGCATCTGAGCGTGACGGGCATGCCAATTCAGTGCATTTTCCCCATTTCAAATTGCCCAATGTGCCTAAAGAAGTTTTCCCTTCAAAAAAACTTAATGAATCATCATAGGTATTAGTTGTCTAATTCATCGAAAATACAAATAGATGAATGTCGTTACTGTAAATACGTGACCTTGAAGTGTTTCCTAACACTTAAATGTACATTTAAACTTATTACCATTTCTTTAATATTAAAAATATTCCGATACATTTTTAATTTCCTTTTTTGCTATTACTATTTAAAGTTAGTTATGCATAATGAATTAGTATTTTTTAAGACTCTTCTTTTTATGTATTTTGTATGTTGTATATTCTTAAATTTACATTTTGAAATACTTTTTTCTAGGCCCAGAAAAAAACAGCAAGTACACAGCGAGTCATACAATTCTATAGAAATGTACGCAGCATTCACTTATATAACTTTTTCGGTCGCTTATTACGGAAGCGAATACTTTGCACGCCAAAATGTTGTCCAATGTTTTAAGTTACTTTGGAGGGCCGTTCCAATCCCGTATTTGCCGATCGAGGACATGCTACAATATCTGAATCACGACCTGATACTATTAGACTGGCTCTTACAGCTACACGAGGGACCCACATCTTGGCAAGATACTGTAGCAGAGCTCTTCGAAGACGACTCTTCACCCGAATTCAAACGAAGGACCTTAAAACATTTGAGTCGGTACGCTGTTAGACGGAAATTTCGATCTCCTGAACAGATATCAGCACTACCAATACCTAGACGTATAAAACAGTATCTTTTGCTGGAATTTTAACCTATAATTTCTCTTATATGTTTTTTTCAAATATGCAAAAGAGCTTCTCGCTCTGATGTTTGGTGGTGTTTATGTACAATTAAAAATTATAAAGTATCAATTAAGAATAAAAATGTTGTGGTTTCTGTCCTTTAGTCTCTGAACCCTACTACCATATCTGCCAACCTTCCCGATTTCTTCGGGAGATTTCCCACCACTAATTTTTATCTATCAATTCATACTTAGTAAAACGCCAAATATTTAATCCAAAATAAAGCTGTTTCAAAATTGCGGTGGGAAATCTCCCGAAGAAATGGTTGGCTGCTATGGCTATAATAAGCGAAGGTTGGCTGCTATGATGCTACTCTAAAACGGACTCATAATTCTTATTTGTATGCTATGTTTATTCTGTTATTATCAGCAACAAAGTCATTATTTCTATTTAATTTAATATGTACTTGTTTGAATTACTTCCAAAACGCATTATTTGGGCTAACAAAAATTTCCATCACCTTATTCTAGAAATTTCATTTCAACTTTTTCATTGAAAATTTTATTTATTTTCCCAATGTAAAATGGATCATTATCAAAAAGCACTTCAAAATATTTATGTTCTTCAAATACAGAATGCATTGTAGCACCTTCTTAATATCTTCTTAAGAGGATTTTTTCGCAACTTCTTCCAGATTATTTTAATTATAATTTGACAGTTCTTCATCACTGTTATCAAAGTTACAGTTAAAAGTATAATATATAACTACAGAAAAAATATTACAGTTAAATTAAATGCTAATATTATTTAAACAGAAATAAATAAAACAACATCTAAAACCATCACTGACAAAGAATCACTCCAGTAAACTGGGAGATAAACCACTGTACTTAAAAAAATTTTAAATAATGAAGAAAAACTGGGTATGAAATAGTCATGAAAAATAGGTAAGTAGGTATGAAAAGTTTAGAGCATTTTCTATTTAAAAACAGCACCAACAAATTTGTTTTTTCAAAAATGTTTCACCGGTATCGATCTTTGAAAAAAAAAATGATTTTCAGAGACAATTTCTTTAAAGATGTTTTTATAGAAGTATAAAAAGATTGCTTTTCCCCTCTTATTACCTGCACAGATACATATTTTTTGAACTTGATATATAAAAATAGAATGTATAAAAGGATGACTTGGCGTAATATAGTTTTTATTTATTTATAAAATCATTTTTAATGCTGTAAAGTTATTTACGCCGATAAAAGAAGGGACTCCCCTATCTGACCCTACATTTATCAAAATAATAATCGAAGTATTTAATTTGTCCAATAAAATTGACTTCTAATTCAACACTCCGCTTGTGCGCCGCAATACTTTCATCACTTTGAGCCAAGTTCAAACTGTAGTCGATGACACAGCAGAAAAAAAAATGGTGGGCGGAAAAAAGCGCACCCTGAAAAAAGCATACAATATTGAAGGGGTTTATTTTTTCGGATGAGTGTGTGGGGGGGAGGGTCAAGATCATATTCACGTTTTTCCAAGAAGCACAAACAAAGAAATAGCCCCGGGAGAAGAGGGTAGACAGTGCGAACAACCGTGAACGGTTTAAAAGCTTTTCCTCGAAAATGGGGAAAGCATATAGGGTGCCAATTACACATCTAGTCAGAAAAAGTCGGCGCAAAATAGGGGTCGTTAAGAAAGGGCGAAGGTGCTATTTTCTGATCAATCCTTTCTAACTGATATACGTTTTCCCGGGTCGTTAAATTGTCCCCTCTCCTCGTTGTCAACTGTAAGAGTCAGTAGAGAGATATTTTTTCCGGTTTTCTGTTTGAAGACACTCTACAGTTAGTTGGCATTTTGTTAGTCCGCATTGCATAATTTTTGTTTTTTTACGATGGACGAAATAACGTATTGTCGCCTAAATCAAATAATATAGAGTTCTAAATTAGTGTATTGCTTCATTACTATTAGCTTTTCATGTTCAATAAATAAACAAATTAACACAGCGCACACCAGAAGCTAAATTACATAGAAGTTTTAAAAAGTTAATAAACAATTAATGCATAATATTTACTTCTATAAAGAAAGTTTTTAGACGAATTGCTGTCAAAAGTCCAGTTTTAAAAATTAATCTTAAGAGTTACTAGTGCTATTATCTGAAATTCTGTGGTTATTTTTTTGATTAATTGGAAGAAAGAATATTTAAAAATGAATTTTAAATTGAATATTTATATGCTTATTACAAAATTCTGATTAGTTGTAAATATTATCCTAAAAGGTTGCTTATAATATTGGTATATGCTGTAAAAAATAAGAAATACACTCACAGCTATAAACAGCAATATAAATGTTACATTTTTTTCAAAAAAAAAAAAAAAAAAACCAAAAATGTGCCGGGCCGTCATTATTGAAGAATCAAATCTGAAAGATGGCCCTTATGGCCAACATTTATATTCAAATTTGAGAATCTCTTTCAAACTTTTTAACTGTTCTCTCCTATCAACAAAAAAACGCATAAGTGAAAATTTCCTTTTTGCGTCCAGCAGGCACATTTTTAGGTGGAAAAATCCAATAAAATCGTCTGTGTGAATTAATGATAGACAGTAATGTATTCAATATAAAATATCATAATGTTCTTTTTTCGACCAAATCATGTTTTTTTTAATAAGGCGAATAGTTAAATACTGTTAAATCATTTTAACTCGTTACTGGCTGCTGTCAATTTATAGTTTTTGAACTGAATGATAATCGTTTATGAGACTCATTCGTAGACAAAGAAGTATTTCCAAAAACATGCATTCTATTCTATTCTTTTCTTAACATATCTATTAGTTGTATTTCCTATCTCTCTTTGAAAAAAAAATTTTTTTTTTTCCTCACAGAACAGACATTATTCAGAATGAAATGTGCGTATGTAAAATATAATACATAAGTGCCACATCAAGTCCACCAAAAAACTGTAAAATACACTATTACTTGCGTTTTATTTATTTATTTTTTTTTCCTTAGACTTGCATTTATGTATTAATGGCGTGCTAATTAAATATATTTATAATTAAAAAATTAAATTTTATGCGTATTATAACGCTTAAAACGAAACATAAATCTAAAATGAGTTGACAAATCACGAATGTCTATTTTATACGCAGATATTGGCTATATCGCTTTATTTTTGTAAGAAATGTGATTTAGGTAACTTTTCTGGATTTATTAGTTTGTATTTTTCTAATAATTAGAATTGTTTTTGATTAGCTAATTATTATATTTCAAAAGTATGTTTAAAGACTTAGTTGCTTCTCTGAAAAGAAGTATTAGTTTTACTTTCTGCAGTATGTTTATCAAACTTTTTATTTCATAAAATATTACTGAAGAGCAGTTTAAAAGCACCTTTTTATTATTGATGATACATAGAATCAATAACTCGTTGTATAGTGACTTGAAAATTTTTAGGATGCCTCTTCAAAAGTTTTACTCATGGACTGTACAATGTAATGGTTGACAAACCTGAATCAGAGAACTTTAAAAGGAAATTTTTAAAAATCCAAAATTTTAGAAAATACGCCACTCTTCGAAAATTTTGCCAACAAACTTCAGGATTTTAGCGAACTAGCGGACCAAACTTCAGGATGTTAGTGATGTCGAAGGCCGTATAATTGGGATTCATATGGGAGGTTGAATGGTTTATATGGGGTTTCGATATGTTGAGCGAGCCGGAGGGTACCCATATTTGTGTTTTAGACTTATTCGTCTGTTTCAAACAAAATAAAGTTAATATATGTTATTAAGGATCATCCAGTAATGACCTCGATAGAAAATAGTGTATGTAGCGTTCTACAGGAGCACTCAAAAGAATAGCGATACATTACTGCCTTTCATTACGGATACATTCATCCTTTTCTAGCACAATACAGTAAGTATATAAACGTTTATAACTGTTTACACTTCACTTAAAAGTTGGGGGAGAAATTTTAAACTTTTTTACAGGTTCTCCGAAAAATAAATTAATGGCGATGCACAGCATCTTTATAAGATTATCTCTTAAATCTCCCCGAAGTGTAAAGGTCCTTGGTTTTGGCCTATCCCACGGCTGCGGATCTAACTCTCTGTAGTTTTGGACGATTTTCTGCAGATGTAGCATGAATACGCGTCAGAAACCCTTAAAGAGATCCTGTGCCCAAGATGCCCTCCTTAGGTAGATAGACTTCATATTGCTTTGTCTTAACCACTAAATTAAAATCTCTCAATATTTAAGTGCACTACATAACCAAATTTGGCGCAAACTTTGTTTCCCTTTGTGCGTAAAGTCCGTGAGGAAGACTTCCTTTCTACGAACAATACCTTTAAGATTTTACTATATATATTATTTATATTTGCTTAATTATTTACGTATCATTTTCATAATGTTTATAAAATGCTGAAATTCCATAAAATAATCTGTATCAGCCGAGTATTCGGTCAAAATTTAACTGAATAGGCTGAATACGAAGTACATACTGAGTACTCACCTCACTGCAACTGTGAAATTAATGAATCACTGAAAAAAAACGCACAATATTGAATGGGTTTGTATTTTTAGAAGATTTGGGTGGGGGGTCATGAATATTAAAAAAATGTGAGAAACAAGTGGGCATCCAAAAGGGCGTAAACAGAGGTACATTAGTGTATTTTGTATTTATCTCTATCGAAAATTGCCATTCAGACAACTTTTCCAAGAACAGTGGCCTGATTTCTAAGTATACAGTACGCAGAGTAGCCCACGGCCGTCTGCAACTCTTCATTGCCCTTTACCGTTTTATGACTTTTTTTTTAATATTGTGAATTTTTTTGTATCAGTTTTATACTAAATTTTTTATAATCTGAATGACGCTTCTCCCCCTCTCAATAGTTTAATTTGTTTGTATTCTTTGGACAAAGTCCAAAACTAGTCATTCAGTAACAAATTATAGCATTTTCTAAAATTTTAAATACCATCTTTCACCTAACAGGCAACCCTAAAAAAAGAATCTAAGTATAGATTTAATATGTACGTTCTCTGTAATATGTTATCACATTTAGTCTGATTTGTAATCAGCTGTAGCTTGTTATTACTGGGTTTCTTTTTTATAAATGCAAGCATTTATTCTGATTCATAGTAATTTATCTAGTTAACTCTTTGGTTTTAAATAATAATTCTTAGAATGAATGATTTATAAGTACATACATTTACATATAAATATTTTTATTTTTGAAAGTATTTAATTTAAATATTACTTCTCTTATTTTAGACATGCTTTATTTTCAGAAGTAAATTATGGTATTAATAAGTCAATTTAAAAAAACTTTCTTAAAAACCTTTTTAAACATTTCTAAATGCTAAAAAAAACCTTTTTAAAGAATCTGGTTAAAAATTATTTAAACTACTTTCTTAAAATGTAAAATATCGGCTATATATAACCGTAATTAAAATTAATGTTTAATTAGTTTTGTTGGAACAGTTTTAATAATTATATTTTTACCATTATTAGTATTGCAAAGCTTATTCCCTTTCACCAACTTTGATTAAATATGCGCACCGGAAAAAAGCGCATGATTTGAATGGGTTTATTTTTTTATTTGAGAGGTGGGGGGGCGTGAAATGAAAAATGTGAGAAACAAGTGGGCGTCCAAAAGTGCGTAAACAGAGGTACATTAGTGTATTTTGTATTTATCTCTATTGAAAATTGCTATTCAGATAACTTTTCAAGTAGCCCCATGGCCGTCCGAAACGCCTCATTGCCCTTTAGCTTTTGATAAAGGTTCCTATACAAGTCAATTGAATGCCCTCACCTGCCTCTTCTACAAATTTTAATCTAGTATTTAACTGAAGGCTAAGTGAAAATACAAGTATTTCTATTGGAGGGGGGGGCATTCAGAGTGTGACGCATGTTAGTGTAAAAATGATACAAAAAAATCGCATCACCAAAAAGCGCACTTTCGGATGCCCACTCCTTTCTTACATTTTTTATTTCAAGCGCCAACCCCCCAACCAACCAACCCACCCACACTCATCCAAAAAAATTAACCCCTTCAATATTGTGCGTTTTTTTTCCTCCCACCGAAATGAATAGAACCCACCATGGCCGAGTGATTGACACTGAACATGATAGATTGCTTTAGTGTGTCAGTCCAGGGTTCTGGTCTACCGCGCGACTGTCAGTCTAACAATCTAGTTTCAGGCTATTTTCTGATATAACGCGAATACCCGTTAGATTTCCTTGTCTGGAGTTTTGGACGACTTTCTCTAGATGCAATTTCTCCATGTATTACGTTGATAAGTAACACATGGGGAAATTAAGCATCTTTATAAGATAATTCATTCAATTTTCGTCATACGAAATTAACTTTAATCTTACAGCTTAAAACGTCATGCAACTATTGAACAGTTAAAAAAAATTAATTGCACTACCGACTCTGAAAAATTTAGAATGTCTCTTTACAACTTGTACTGTGAGCTGTTACAATGAGCCTACACTACTGGCCAAATGTATTGAAGTTTGAGAAATCTAATCATCTTTTCAAGAATAAGCCCAAAAAGAATGGACTTGAAATTTGCCAGATTTAAATATTTTTGATTATTAGTATAAGTGGAAACAATACATCTGAAAATCACCGAAAAACAAAATTAGAGCTTCAGGAACCAATAATTTAAGTTGGCACCATGAAACACCGAAAGAAGTGTTGTAAAACATTGTGGATTGCATATCTAAAAGACTGGCTGTTGTGATCAAAGTCAAGGCTGCTCAGCAGCATAATAAATGATCTTTAGTTCAATTGCATTTATTTATTATCCCCTTTTTGCAGAATAACTTGAAATTAATTCTTTATTCCGACGATCCAAAATGGATTATGATTTCTGTAATAATGTATATATTTTTTATGCTACTTTTTAATAAATTAAATAATTATTTTTGTTCTTTAACTTAATGCTATCTTGTCTTTGAAGTAATTAATCTGATACATTGACATTAAAAAATATCAATTATATTGATTTTTCTTTTTGACGAGGGAGAAGGGACATAATCTTAAAAAGAGTTAGATTTCTATAACTTGCAATACTTTTGAGTGTGTATTAGACTCCAGTAGTGTATAAGAGTGTATTGAGTGTGTATAAGTTTACCAGTAGTGTATAAGAATTACAGAACAGAATACTCAGGAAAAATGCTAAACGTAGAGAATTTCGCAATATTTCGAAAAACGGTTAAATTATCAGCCCATTTTTGAAGACGATTTGTTTGCTTATGAATTTCTTTTTCTGCCGTTGCATGTGGCATAGGGCTTTACTGTTTGTGCTAGTCCATAGTGCATCGGGTGAAGAAGCATTATTATTATTACTACTATTATTATTTTCGGGCATTTAACATCACTGGTTAATTTTTAAAGCTGTTCAAAAGTCCTGTGACGGCGATTACTATTCAGGTAGAACAGCTTTAAAAAATAAAGAAATTCAAAGAGCACATACTAGATTATCAGTATTAGAAATTTCAAAATAATTCTGTAACTTAATATGCAACTGATTCATAAAAAATTAAATTATTTTTCTATAAAGGGGGGGGGGGGAACGCAAAAGTAGTTTGTTTTAAAATATCGGTTTTCGTTCATACTTGTCTTTAGGAAAGTATCTATCGAGCAAGTGAAGTCTGTCTCAGAAAATACACTTATCTTTCTAGAGTTCGATATTCTGTAGGATTTTTGAAGTACAGGTATTTCTTTGCACAAAAGAGCGTCCAAGAGCCAGCAAGTACATCTGGCTGATTACAGCTGGGCTGTTTTCTGGGAAAATCCATGGGAGGGAGGAGAAGCGCTAATTGATCGTCTCTCGTGAAGATTTTTCGGAAGACTGGATACATCGATGCAATTTTCAACCGATCCCTCGCCCCCCGTGGATACAGAAAGAGGGTGATCGGGAAACTTCCGCAAAGATGGGGGTAGACATTTTTTTTCGAGGAAAATCCAGTACACAGCGATGGTTGAAGGGGTGCTTCTTCTGAAATATCCGAATACATATACAGAATGGATGAAATCATTTTTATCAAAACAAATAGAGGAAAATCTATGGTAGTGCTGAAATTATTGGGGGGGGGGCACGTATCTCCCAATGATCCCCCCAATTTCGTGCCAAAATCAGTTGAACAATAATTTGTTTAAAAATTTAAAACAAACAGTGTAACAATCTGTGTGTGTGGGGAGGGCACGTTCCCTCCTCCAAATTCGTTTCAAAATCTCTTTTTGTTTAACGGGTCATTTTAACTGTTCCATTTAAAATGCGAAAAGGAACTCCAGTCTGTCTTGAAAAAATATTTTTTTTTAATTCACTGTCATGGTTGCTTAATTTAAACAGGGTTATTTTTTAAGCGATTGGTTTAAACACTTTTTCTCATTCCCAATCTGCTGTACTGGTTTAAAATTATTTCTAAATATTAGGGTTTCTTTAAAATATTTATTTATTTATATTTTATTTTTCAATGGAATACAAGATATTTTATGAAAAAAAAAAGTTTTATTTGGTGAACAAAAGTTAATAACATTTTCCCTTTTCTTAATTGAGTTGTTCTCAGTTTTACATAAAGTTATAATAACTGTTTTAGCAGATTTTTTTTTCTTCTTGCTGTATTTTTTTCATATATGAAGTTCAATATTCGATAATTTATCCATTTAATTTTCTATATAACGTCATTCTTGCTTATTTCAGCAAGGTTTTTTTAAGTTTATCCTAAAAGTTTAATGAGTTTTGTAAAGTAGAGAAAGAGCTTTAGAAGATATAAATTTAATTTATAAAGCTTAAAAAAAAGTATTTTGAGCTTTTGCATTATAGTATAAATACTTTTTACTAATTTCATGACAATTTGGTAAACTGCTGAAGTGTATAGCTCTAGGGTTCCTGCCTATCGCGCAGCTGTTTTCTCCAGACACGTCAGAACCCCCTCAAAAAGTCCTCCACTCAAGGCATACCCTAATTAAGCAGACATCCTTCGTGTAGATCTGCCTTAACCACAAAATAAAAATAACTTTCTTGATAATTTACACTGGAAGTAAAAATTTTAATATTTTTAATATTAAATAAAAATCATAATCACGTTCAATACCTATTATAGAGGGTCCCTAAAGAACACTGACCTAGGATTTTCTTCTTTATATATTGACCTTATACATAGAATTATTATAAAGTTATTTTACTGCGGCGAATTCAAATTTTCAGGAGATTAAATGTAAACAAATACAAACTTTTAATTTTTATAAAGCCCTCTTACAAAAATTCCCAATAACTAAAATATGCCTGTATATATTAATGAGGTGATGTAGAAAGCTTCAGTATTTCTCATAAAAAGGCATGCATATATATTTAATAAAAGTTGGTGAGGGGGAATAAGCTTTGCAATACTAATAATGGTAAAAATATAATTATTAAAACTATTGCAACAAAACTAATTAAAAATTAATTTTAATTACAGTTATATATAGCCGATATATTACATTTTAAGAAATGAGTTTTAAATAATTTTTAGCCAATTCCCTTTAAGATGGGGTTTCTTTTAGAATTTAGAAATGAAAATTCGTTTTAAAACATTACACTTATACTAACATTTGATTTAAAAAGTTTTTTTTAAGGAAGTTTTTTAAATTGACTTATTATAATACCATAATTTAATTCAGAAAAAAAAGTATGTCTAAAAAAAAGTAGTAATATTTAAATTATATACTTTCAAAAATAAAAATATTTGTAAATATACTATATACTTATAAATCATTCATTCTAAGAATTATTTAAAACCAAAGAGTTAACAAGAAATTACCATGAATCAGAATAAACTCTTGCACTTATAAAAAGAAAACCAGTAATAATAAGCCATAGCTGATTAAAAATCAGACTGAATGTGATAACATTACAGAGAACGTGCATGTTAAATCTGTAGAGTCTCAGATTCTATTTTTAGGGTTGCCAGTTAGGTGAGAGATGGTACTTAAATTTTTCGAAACTGCTGTAATTTATTACTGAATCACTAGTTCTGGGCTTAGTCTTAAGAATACAAAAAAAAATTGAACAATCAGTTTATAAAAAAACGCTGAAATTAGCATTGTTATTATTACTCCTTTTTATTTTCTATTTATTTTTTAATCTGGAACGAGGGGTTTCTGTATAGAGTCTGTAGGGTCTTCTGTAGAGTTTTGGTGTCAAAGGATAGCGCAGGATTTCCTGCACACCAAATATTAAGCTCAATACATAAGCAGAACAAAGCTTTATTAATTATTTAACATTCTTGTTAGTAGAACAAAACGTAACATCACAATCTTGATAAAGTTCTTATTCAGTAGATTTATGCTGGGGAGACTTTCGCTTTTTTTTGAAGATGATCTAGCAGCACACTGGTTAACGGTGCATGCTTGAAGTCAACTGCGTACGCGCTGGAGTAGGGCCGATGAGGACGGAACCACTAGTCATATTCACCAGGGACGGCGTTACACACGGACTTCTAAATGCAGGAACGGGAGACGATGGAGCGGAGCCGCACCGGTCACATTCGTCCTGTAGTAGCGCTGCCGGACCTCTGAATTCGGAACCGGGACACGAAGCCAACCGCCATCTCCACCAGGTCAGGTCTGTCCGTGAAGTAGAGAGTAGTGCAGGGAGCGACTCGCTTTTATAGTGAGCCATCTTTTTGTAGATTTGCATACCACCACTTTTCTCCTAGAGATATTTGCATGTGGCCTTTCCTTGGCTGCCGGTAGGTATGCAGTGCCAGCCCGCGATCGCGAATACCTGGCTAGAGCAGCCGTCACGTGTCGAGGGCGCCACACACTCCCCCCGGAGACCGTAGGTCGTCATAGTTGAAATCTGACAACCGGCTTGCTGATTCTGCCGGATCGCGTACTGAATGGTACGCTACAAGGCTTTTCGGTGGACGAAGTGATACGTGCAGTTGCGAGATCTAGAAAAGCTGGTTTTAGCCGATCTATGCTAACAGTCTTTTTAAGTCCATCTATGTAGAGCGTAAAAAACTTGTCCTCTCGCTTCAAAACTTCGTAAGGACCAGCATAAGGTTGTTCCAAAGGCTTCCGTACAGTATCAACACGGACAAAGACGTGGGAAGTGTTGTGCAGTTCGGGATGGATGAAGGTGTTCTCCGCTGAGTGTCTGCTTGCCGGCACAGGTCGCAATTTCTGCATGAAACAGTGAAGATCCTTCAAAAAGGCATATTGCGATACTTGTTTACCAGAGAAATCCCGAAAGAATTGTCCAGGCAGTCGGAGCGATGAGCCATACACCAGTTCGGAAGAAGAGGCACTTATGTCTGGTTTTAGACTCTCACGCATGCCTAGCAGGACAAGGGGTAAAATGCCCACCCAGTCTGTAGAGCTATATGTCATAATAGATGTCTTGAGCTGGCGATGGGTGCGCTCCACCATGCCGTTACACTGGGGATGGTATGAGTGGTGCGGTTTTTGTAAGAGCCTAGTAGTCTAGAAAATTGTTGAAACAAATTACTGTCAAAATTGGTGCCGCGATCTGTCGTAATGACTTCGGGAACCCCAAAACGGGCTATCCATGTTTGCAGAAATGACTGCGACCGTTTCAGCCATTTGATTGATTAGAGGAATTGCTTCGACCCAACGTGTGTACCTATCGATACACGTTAGTACGTATCTGAATTCGCGACTGGGAGGGAGTGGTCCTATGACGTCAAGATGCACATGGGCTAAACGTTTGTCTGGTATCGAAAAGGAACCCAAAGGTGACTTGGTGTGCCTATGTATTTTTGATTTTTGACATGGTAGACAAGTTCTGCACCAGTCAGAGACGTCTTTTGCCATCGAATCCCAGACGAATCGGTCTTTAAGTAATCTTAATGTTGCACGATTACCGGGATGTGATAATGAGTGAATGTGTTCAAAAACTTGTCGCCGAAATTTTCGTGGCACGTACGGTCTGATCTTGTTCTCGGAAACGTCGCAGTACACGTTCTGACCATCGTCGAGAGGAAGTAATCTTAATTTAAGACTAGATGATGCGAGATGAGATTGTATCTCTTCGTCTGCAGCCTGAGCCAACGCCAATTCGTGGAAATCTATGCCTGTAGCATTAAGTACCGAAATGCGCGACAGGGTATCTGCGACGATATTGCCCTCACCGTCTATGTGTCTGATAGTTGTAGTGAACTGGCTTATGAATTCTAAGTGGCGTTGTTGCCTGGGGGGAATGTTTTTCTCACGATTTCTTAAAGACATACGTGAGTGGTTTATGATCAGTATATATAATAAATTGCCTGCCTTCTAACATATGTCGGAAATGCCGAACTGCAGAATACATAGCCAAGAGTTCTCTATCAAAGGTACTGTAGTTCCTCTCTGTGTCTGACAATTTCCTGGAGAAAAATGCCAGTGGTTCAACAACTCCTTGAGTCTTCTGCTGCAACACGGCACCGAGTGCGAAGTCCGACGTGTCTGAACCATAGAGGAAAGTGGAGAGCGCTTCTGCTAAGCCTCCAATACAACGTATTCGTAACAAAATTGTATTCCTCCGCGCGAGGAAGATGGAACCATTGGAGACCAGAAAAAGCAGACGAACCCTATGTAGATACATTGATTACGGCGATAGAATGACTATGGGCGCGTTCGAGAATTCATCGGTTGTGCACCGGTAACACCGGTGCACGACCAGAGTGTTCGAAAAGGCGGAGCGTTGGGCGGAGCTCTGGAATTAACCACGTTCGAAAACGTTTCGGTCATGTAGCGGTTGTCTGCTCAGCGTGACCAGAGCGCAACCAGAATGACCCTGCTAGCGAGGTGGGTTATTCCGGTTATTAGCGTAGTGTTGCCAATGTTTATCTCTGTTTTCTTGGCTTGGAATTGGATGTGGTGAGGATGACCGAAACCGGTTGACAACCGTGACGTCACTTAACCAAAGAATGACCGCAACCGGTAGCACCGGTGCATAACCAACCGGTGAATTCTCGAACGGGCCCTGAGTTGAAGCTTTCTTTTCAAAAAACGGTTGAGAAACGACAACGGAAGTAGAATCGAAAAAACGGAACTCAAAAGAACGTACAACAAGCATCTGAACAATTTTATTTTAAAGATAATATGTTTTGCACGTATAATATTGCAGGTGTTAGTTTCGTTTTCATATTTTCAGTTTGGAGACGGATTAATGATATTTTGTGGACGGTGGCGGTTAGAATCATATTACAAATGATATTCCTTAACATATGAATTACACTAGCTTTCAAATGTAAACAAATAAAATATGCAATCGTTGCAAAACAATCAGTTGTCATATTGCATAATAATATAATTTTTTAAAAATAATTTAGCATGCACATAATTCTAAGTTTGCAATTAAGCTATAAACGGTACCGATAAAAGTTCCTTTTCTTCATTACCTCGCAATTAACCAAAATTATTAAACAAAATATACGGATCAAAACAATAAAAACAAACTGAAAACATAATTAAACAAACCATACTTTATAAATTTAAAAAGCCGATTTTTCATTTTTCAATGTTTACAATACATTATGTATGAATATCAAAGAATTTTACAACCGTTTATGTAATCGAAATAAAACTTTTTGACATACCAATACATGAACATTACATTTGACATACAGGTTCAACTGTAGTATGTAAAAAAATTGCTACTTCTGATGAAAGTACATTAAAAATAATTATTTAACCTGTAAAAAATGTCACCAGGCTTCTTTACATTTGTTCTGTTAGTGCAATTAATAACACAACAGGCTACATCTCGATTTTAAAACATAGTAAAACAAAGCTTTATCACCATACAGTAACAAAGGCTTCCCGCTAATCCTCTGGTCTCCAATCAAAAGAAAGTAGTTCAGCGGCGGAAACTTTCTGAAAACGGTATGTGCGTCGGTTGCTCCCTCCACTTTCCTCTGTGGTCTGAACACGGTGACAGTTCGGCATCGGGGTTGTAGTAGGACAACAGACCCGCGTCTGCCAGGGACTGTTTGCAGTCAAGGAAGGCCCGAGTTGTTACTGCGTCCCACACGATTGGCAATTTGTCCTTCGGATGCGTGTTGCGAATTAGCTCAAATAATGGCGCCTGAATGGCAGATGCATTTTTCACAAATTGATGATAAAAATTGAGCATCGCTAAAAAACGGCGGAGTTGTGCAACTGTCGCGGGTTTCGGAAAATTGCGAATAACCTCGACTTTCTGTGGTAAGGGTTTTAAGCCTTTACCAGAAATTTGGAAACCGAGATACTCCAGAGTGTCTTGCCCAAAGAGACATTTCTGAGGATTAACCACAATGTGGTGTTCAGCGAGGCGTTGGAATAACCTTGAAAGATCCTGAACGTGCGTTTCCTGATTGGTTGAAGCTACCAAGATGTCGTCAAGGTAGGCGTAACATCCCTCGAGTCCTCTAAGGACGTTATCAATAAAACGCTGAAAAGTTTGTGCAGCGTTGCGCAAACCAAAACACATAGATTTGTATTCAAACAACCCTATGGGTGTAATGAATACTGTTTTAGGTACGTCTGCGGGGTTAATAGGGATTTGATGGTATGCCTTCACCAGATCGATTTTAGAAAAAATTGTTTTACCGTACAGTAAGTGAGAGAAGTCTTGAATGTGTGGAATTGGGTACCTATCGGGAACAGTTATAGCGTTCAACCGCCGGTAATCTCCACATATGCGCCATTTCCCATTCTTTTTGGGTACGAAATGTAGCGGACTACTCCACTGACTTTTGGACGGGACAATTATTGCAGCATTTCGTAAAATGTCGAATTCAGCCTTTAAGGCTTTTAGCTTCTCTGGAGACAATCGACGGACCTTTGAATGTATAGGCTGTCCGGAAGTTTCAATATGGTGGAAAACTTCACCTTTATGGGCTACTGGTGGCAAATCAGTTTTAAATAATTCCGGAAATTTTAGAAGTATACCGTAAAATGGCGAATTTATCGCGATAGGGGTTGCAACAGCGTTATCGATAGTGGGTACAGTGCCGTGTACTTTAAGTGTGGTACAGTGATTTTTTAGGACACGGTGTTGAAGATCAACTATTAATCCAAACGTACTAAGAAAGTTCATGCCCAGAATAGCATGAGAAACGTCGGCAACCACAAACGCGAACAAAAAGGTTCGACGCAACCCTAAATCGATATTGAAATGTTTAACACCATATGTACTAATAATACTACCATTTGCGGCAGACAAAGGGAAGTTTCCTTTTTTACTAGGTCTGTGTAGTTTAACCGGAAGGCAACTGACTGATGCGCCAGAGTCCACGAGAAATCGTATACCTTGGTTACGATCAGTAACAAACAGACGGTCTACTTTCGCTTTATCATCCGTAGCCGCCATTACGAATGATTCGGCGGGTTTCCCTGAAACGCGCATGGTGGAACACATTTCCTAGATTTATCTTTGAATCGTTGGTGATACCAACACCAGGTTTTGTTATGCGATTTTTTTGATTCAGAAGGATCGCTGCCTTTGGAGTGGCCACGAGTCCGTTGAGGTGCGGTGTGATTTCTACGCGATAGCCTGCGGACAGATTCACGCAACTCTTGAATTTCATTATATAGCGTGTGAAGTAAAAATAAAGTGTTGTATGTCTGCAATAACCCATAAATTCTACCTTGCGGGAATAATCCTTCAACCTGTAATTGCTAAAAGAAAATACCATTCCTATTTCAAGGTACCTGAAATAAAATAGTTACCGACTCAAATAAAGAGACAAAATTTAAAACATTTTCTTTAATTATTATGACTTCTTCCAAACTTACAATATCTTATACAATTTCCTTTTTCTTACACATTAAATAATGATAACCGTGACATTATTTGTTTCTTTTGTGAATATTCAATAAGATTAATCATAAAATCTGTTTCGCGGTGAGAATGCTGGTTACATACATAGGAGAGAGCGGGGAGATATAGTGCAACTCAAGATTAAAACAAATCAATACAAAGGTCTTTTACCTTTTCTGCTGATGCACTGGTGGGGCATTTTTTATGCTTGATGGCTCGTGACATCTAGGTTGCTATATCGTAATTTTTCAGCAATTGGAGCTCGGCAACATTCACTCACTTTTAATAAAATTGCTGGTTCACTACGGAATTTTTTTTAATCATTTTTTTGAACACACTCACTCAACCACATCACTTTTGAAGTCCGTTCACTCTGAACTTCCTCTCGACTCTCTCGTCACTTCTCATCTCGTACTTCTTTTTTTCCTCTTGAGCCCCTTTTTCTTTTCGCTTTTTTTAGCAACCAATCCGGGGTTCCTTTTGCTCACGTCCCCTTTACGTGCATAATTTTCTGTTTCTCCGTTTCTGTGATTGGTTCACCATCCTTATTTTCTACGCCTCCTAATCTACGTCTTTCTGCGTAACATTGGCCATCTGAGACAGTCTACAATAAATTTTTCTAATTTATTATGGGGGAATTTTGACTGTCCCCTCGTGACACTTTCTGGCACCACGATGTCTGCATCTCGTAACTCAGCTGCCCACTATAAATTTCTGTTATTTATTATGGGGCAATTTTGACTTTGCCGTAGTGACACATCTGGCTCCACGATGTCTGCATATTGTAAATTATTCTTCGTGTGTGGGCTCCCCTTTTGCACTACATATCTCCCCTTGTTAATAAAAAAAACAATAAAAAAATGACATAAAGTCCACGTATAGAAGTTCATCCATGGCTCAGTAGAACGCCTTTCTTATACCGTAAAAGTCTCTTTTCTTTTGTTGTCGTTTACTTGTTCGTTTTGTTTTGATTTTCACATAGTCCAACATGAATCCTTGAAACGTATTACCAGAGTTCGTATATTGCAGTTGCACTTCCCACATGGTACATATCCGTTAAGATTGATAGTCGTCTTTCAGTTCATATTTGCCTTGACCTAGTCTTCAAATTATCCACCTTTGGATTGGAACTTTTTTTTTTTATTTTATTGATTTGTATGTAATTTGAGCATACATAACATTCATTTTTTGTTGTTGTCACATACCTTTGCATTTACAACCACCAAATATACACTTTACTGTATTTATCAAAGTTTTTTTTTTTTGTATATATATATATAAAATATCTGAGACAGTCATATATATATATATATATTCTTTTTTTATTTTTTGCCTGTATCTTATCGCCCTTTTCATATACAACCTGTGTTCAATTTACCCTTCCTACGCATCTGTCCTCCAATTGTCAGCATCGTCTGCTGTTATTGGCGAAACCAATACCATTTCTTCCGCTCATTCTCTGTCTCAACTGCCTCGAAAAACGAAACTACGTCTCCTTCTCCTGTTGCCACGACATCCATTATCCTGTCTCCCTTTCGCTAATTACTCTCCGCGGCACGCCCCTCGTCCCTGACCGGTCTTGTGGATTCCCTTCTACAAATGTGAGAAAGTGATTATCACCCCCTCTGTAATACACTATTCCCACTCAACTCGAACTGTGGGTGGAAGAATCGCTGAATCACCCCACGCACGTTGTTCATCCCCGCACTGACTCGTCCGCATGCCTCGCGCGCTGGGTTCTATTTTATTTTATTTATTTTTTACCTTATTTTTCCTGTGATATAACCTTGTAGTTTGTATAATCCTTTGTTTTTCTTAGGACCCATTGCATCCACTGCTTGTTTGTTGTTTTTGAAATTATTCCCGGTCGCTCTCACTTGTTTTTCTAATCCTCTCCTCTCCTTTAGCCTCTCAGAATACAGACACGCGACACCTGCAGTATCATGTGCTATCCTTTCTCCCCTTTCGTTTTGCTTGTTTATTTGTTTATATGATTTTGTTTTTGCTGATTATTTATCCTGTACCCTGCCTGCCTTTTTATGAAATTCTGTCACCCCCTTGTGCTTTCTGTCATATCGGAAGACTCCTTAAGACATCAAGAACCAGCCCTTGGGTCCCGATGTATACTTGTCGGCAATCTATCTGGAGTACCCGGGTAAGTCATCCTATTTTTTTGCTCACTCCGTATTTTCTCAAAAAATTACACGCGGGGAATAACTGGTTCCTCCAGCTACTTCCTCCGTTCTTACCTCAGGATTTCTTTGCGCGCATGTGAATTGGGGGGGATGTTTCGCCTTACCTCGCGGAGGAAAACTGGATTTTCTCTTGTGTCCGCTCCTCTTGTTTATGTATTTGGAACGACTCCCGCTCTTTGAATCGTTCTTCGTGGTTTGTAAACAAACTCGGTCGCGGTGCGTTTTTCTTGTTTCTTTTCTTTCTTTATTTATTTATTTATTTTTTTGCGTGTTTGTGTGTTTTTTCTTTTCTTTTCTTTTTTTTTATTTATTTATTTTTTTTTTTTTACTTTTTTTTTTTTTTACGTCTGATTTTCGCAGACATCTGGACTTGGGCTGTCTTCTGTCGCATTTACTTTAAAAAAATGCGACCGGTGAAGCTTTATCGGTTTCGCAAAAGGCTCTCTCTGGCTTTTTAAAAAATAATTATTATTCCGTCTTTTCTTTAAAATTACAAAAGGACCCGTAAATTTATTTTGCAGCGCACCCGCCTTAATAAAATTTTTATAATATACTGTATCCCCTACTTCTAACTTTGGCGGAATCCGCTTCTTTTCATTTGTTTTGTCATACTCTTCCATCATTTTTTCCTGGTTTTCTTTTGCCCTCTCTTTTATCTTCTCTAAATTGTGAAACACTTTTTTTATATATTTCATCTCGCTTTCCATTGTTTTAATGTCTGTGTTTACGTGAAGCGGTGTATTCAGATTTCTGCCGAAAAATATTAAAGCAGGCGGATAACCCGTCGCCCGATTTATGGAGTTGTTATACTCTAATTTAAAGAATCAGAGACGAACATCCCACTCAAATGTTTGATTTGACATGGCCGCTACAGACTCCTTCAAAATTTTATGCGTTCTCTCAATCAAAGCGTTGCCTTGTGGATGATACACAGAACACTTTGTATGGTGTATTGTTAATTTTGCAAGATAGTCTTCGAAGTCCTGTGAGCGGAGTTGCGGCCCGTTATCCGTAACTATACGTTTCGGTATTCCAAATCTCGCGAAATACTCCGTTAAATGTGTAATTATTGTCATGGTATTTGTTGTCCTTAGTGGAATTGCCTCGAACATCCTACTACCATAATCTATTATCGTTAGTATAATTTTTTTTCCTTGAATACTTGTCGGTAACGGTCCAACGATGTCTAAAGCTAAGCATTCCCCGGGCTCATAATTCTTGTCGACTTTTTGAATAGATGGCTTAGGAATGACATGCGATTTGTAACGGTTACACTCCTCACACTTTGTGCACCATGATTTTACGTCTTTGAACATTCCGACCCAAAAGAAACGTTCCTTTATTTTTTCATAAGTCTTCTTAATCCCAAAATGCGCTCTATGAGCTTCTTTTAAACACTCCGTCTTCAGCGTCCCTGGTGTTATTAAAATTTCAGCCTTATCATTCTTTTGTTTTAACACAACTGCTTTTTTATCCTGACTAAGGTCATAAATTCGCGTTGAATGTGAATAATTTCTACTCTCTATATTTTCCCTAATTTTTTTATTGTATTGTCATTTTCTTGTTCTAGTATAATGTTCTCTCTACTTAATTTTTCACTTGGACGAAAAATGTCTTGTGTTAAATTGTCAGCTACTTGTATAGTATTTACATAACGTGAACAATAGTCTGCCGGATTTAATTCGCCTCTAATGTGTATAATCTCATAATCGTATTCTAAAATGTCATAAAGCCATCGCGCCGTGATATCCGATTGTTTCTCAAGATTTAAATGGTAAGTTAGTGCCTTTGCGTCACTGAGTATGTAAAATTTTTGTCCATACAAAAACTGTTTAAAATGCATAATTGAGTCACGGATTGCTAATAACTCTGTCTTCATGCTAGGATATTTTCCTTCAGTGTCTTTTAGTTTTCGTCCGAAAAATTCTATTGGCAACATTTTATCATCTCTGTTCTGTAATAAAATCCCACTCACGGCTATTTTGCTCGCATCTGTAATTAAATAAAATGGTTCTTCCATATTCGCTGGATGTAAAGTTGGGCGTTCCAAAATTGCTCTTTGCATTTTTTCAAATGTCTCTTGCTGTTCCTGTCCCCATTGAAATTTACGTTTCTCTCTTGTTATCTCTACTAATGGAGCGGAAATCTCAGCGTACTGGTGTATTGACTCCCTAAAATAAATACACATTCCCAAGCATGATTTCGTTTGTTTTACTGATGTTGGTACCGCAAATTGTTGAATTTTATGTATGTTTTTTTCCGAAGGTGCAAAACCTTCCTTCGAAATTCTGTATCCTAAAAATGTTATCGAATTTTGTGCTATTTGCGCCTTATTTGGATCAATTGTTAAATTATTTTCGCCTAATCTCTGTAGTACTTTATTTAATTTTATTATCATTTCCTCTATATCATTCGCTCCTATAATTATATCGTCTAAAAAATAACGCACCGCATCCTCTTTGAAATCCTCTAATACTTGATCCATAAGCATGGCGAAATATGTTCCGCTACTTTTACTGCCAAATGGGAGCCGACATGGTTGACGTTTGTGATTATCTACGATAAATGCTAATTTTTCTTTATCCTCCTTCTTCAATCGAATTTGGAAAAAGGCGCTCTTCAAATCTAACACCGTATAGAAATTATATCCGCTCATTTCATGCAATATTTGTTTGATATCCGGTAATCTATAGGGAAAAGTTTCAGTTATTTGGTTAAGTAACCTGTAATCTATAGCCATTCTATATTTTGTCTCTTCAATCTTGTCTGACTTGGAGGTTTGTTTTTTTATGAAAATCACTGGAAAGGCATAATTACTCTTACTTTTTTCTATTATCCCCGCTAGTAATAAGCTTTGAATTTCCTTATTCGCACATTTACGTACAGTCTCCGGTAACTTATATGGCTTTGTTTGAATTGGGAAGTTGTGATTTAATTTAAATTCTGGAACCACTTTCCACGTCTCTCCTAAGGTCTCATAATTTTTGCTAAAAGCTTTATAATTCGTCATTAATATTTCGTTTACTTTTTGTTTGTCCTCAATACTTAGATGGTCTAATTGGAAATCCTCCTTCTTTAATTGCATTTTACGTAAACTATGTATTTCTTCTAAATGCAAATTATTTATCTGTACAATTTCTGTTTGGTCCTCAAATTTATTTTCCTTAATCATATATTTTTCCACGCCTTGTCCTATTTTCATTTTTTTATTTAACGTTACTTTTTCCCCCTTCTTATTCGTTAAAATTACTTCCGTTCGTACTTGATTATCTAATTGACAAATTCCCTCCTGTATTGTAACTTCAGCCTTGTTTTTTACCGGAATTACCATTATTTCTTTATTTGCGTTTTGAATGTTGTCGCACTCGATTTCCACTACCAGTGATTCGTACGGATCCAGTGTGATTTTATTTATTAATCTCATTTTTTGTTGTTGAGTATCCTTTCTTGATATGTTATTTGTTTCTTTTATCGGATTTAGTTGCGTTGTTTTCTCCTGCGTGTTTACCCTCCATGTTTCACCGATAAATTTTAAATCAACTTTGTGTTCTTTCATAAAGTCAAAACCTAAAATTACATTATAATCCTCCCCGAAATTTTGAATCGTGACAAAGAAAGCTTGTTTGAAATTCTTGTCTCCTAGTTTGATGATTATTTCTATCGCCTTAGAGAAGGGAATAACGGAATTATTTACAGTGCGAATTTTGACTTGTCTCGATAAAAAATTAATTTTTGTGTCCGTCTCCTGTATTTTCTCAAATACTTCCGGCGACATTAAACTAATCATGCTACCCGAATCAATTAATGCTCGTGCCTGAATATCTTTGATCTTTACGTCAACCACGGGTAGTTCCTGTGACTCTCGCTGACAGTTTGCCGCCACCGTAACAATGTTTTTGACTTCTTCCTTTTCCTCTGTTGCTTTTGTTTTCTTTTTATTTTGTTCCTCAATTAAGGTTTGTATTTTTCGAATGTCCAAAACTAAGTCCTCCCCACCATTCCGGAGTCCTGGGGTCGCATTGTGTTTGAACTCCCCTTTCAGTTTAAATTTTGCCTTTCGTTATTAAAATTTTGTCTAAAATTGTCTCTATTCCCTGTGTTGTTTCGGTAGTCCGTGTTTCTCCTCTGATTCGTCTGGCGATATTGTGGTACATAGTTTTGTCTGTCGTTATTTCGAATTTGTGTTGTATACTGTCTTTTTTTTACGATGTTATTAAATGGTTGATTCGTTTCTCTAAACCAACATTGCTGTGCGTCGTGTCCCAACTTTTGACAAATTTCACATTTTACTATTCTCGGTACCTGTATGGTCGTGAGCTGTTTTAAATTTTCCTTAATTTCTCTCATCTCCTCCCTCAATTTTAATATCTCTAAATTCTGCACTATGGCAGGAATATTTGTTTCTTCATATTTTGTTATATTATTCATTGTCGCCGTGTTGTATATTTCATCTAACTGTTGCACTTTCTGCACAGCCTCCTCAAATTTCTCGATTCCTAATTTTCTAATTTCTATTGAAATGTCCTCCCGAATTGTGTCTAAAAATTTTTGTAACATCACTGTGTTTGCTATCTTTTTCGTTTCCTCCGTCTCTTTATCTATTCCCAAATAATCCTTAGTTCTTTTCTTTATTAATTTTCCCAATTCTTCTATGGATGTTTTTGGATCGTGTGTGATATTTTCAAATAATTGTTTTTTTTTGTAGTTGGGTTATCTTTGTGCTGAATTTCTTATTTAATTCTGCTTTAATACTGTTGATATCATTGTTTTTAGCATTTTGTTCGCTCTCCATTATATGTTTAAACGCCTGTCCTCTCAATCTAGTTTTCATAATTAGACCACGTTCATTTTCCTTCCAGCCGGATAACTCCGCGATATTTTCAAATTGGGCGAAAAATTCTTCTAAACTTTCCCCATCTTGCCCGCTATACTGCGGCAATAAACTTATCAATTGTGTATCCATTTTGTTTGAATTTTCTGTACTATCTATTTGTTTTTTGCCTTTTCCTCGCTTATTTTTATTATTTGCCATTAATTTCCATCACTCATTTAAATACATATCATACACACACATAAATATATATATATACACACTCATTATGACTTATTCTTTTCTTTATATACCAGTACTCTCTAATAGTACTCAGCACTAAGTTGTCTTAATTTTATCAATAATAAACAAAAAACTTTTTTTTTTTTTTTTTTTTTTCACTATACTACTACATTTTTTTTTTTAAATATTTTTCTTTCAATATGAAATCAACATTTTTTAACACACTTGTCTTCATAATAAGTTCACAAAACCTTTCCTTCACACAATTAAATATTTTCTAACACAATACTCTTCACTATAAAATCGTGCAATATGTCACAACTCAATATTTTATATATATATATATAGTTTTTTTTTTTACACAACTAACTAAATTTTTTTGTTATACTTTTATGAATCTTTATGAATATTAAAGCAAAAATTGTTTCTTCATTTCACATCTGGTAATATTTAATCAACTTTGAATATCACAATATATACACTATTACTCATTATGCAAAGGTATCTGATCTGAATGCTATGTATCCTATATCTCCCCCGAGAAATCTCTTTACTTATTATTAATTTTACAGTATTGAAGGATTTTCCGAAGGCTCACTTCTCGCGGCACCACATGAAGTAAAAATATAATGTATGTCTGCAATAACCCATAAATTCTACCTTGCGGGAATAATCCTTCAACCTGTAATTGCTAAAAGAAAATACCATTCCTATTTCAAGGTACCTGAAATAAAATAGTTACCGACTCAAATAAAGAGACAAAATTTAAAACATTTTCTTTAATTATTATGACTTCTTCCACACTTACAATATCTTATACAATTTCCTTTTTCTTACACATTAAATAATGATAACCGTGACATTATTTGTTTCTTTTGTGAATATTCAATAAGATTAATCATAAAATCTGTTTCGCGGTGAGAATGCTGGTTATATACATAGGAGAGAGCGGGGAGATATAGTGCAACTCGAGATTAAAACAAATCAATACAAAGGTCTTTTACCTTTTCTGCTGATGCACTGGTGGGGCATTTTTTATGCTTGATGGCTCGTGACATCTAGGTTGCTATATCGTAATTTTTCAGCAATTGAAGCTCGGCAACATTCACTCACTTTTAATAAAATTGCTGGTTCACTACGGAATTTTTTTTAATCATTTTTTTGAACACACTCACTCAACCACATCACTTTTGAAGTCCGTTCACTCTGAACTTCCTCTCGACTCTCTCGTCACTTCTCATCTCGTACTTCTTTTTTTTCTCTTGAGCCCCTTTTTCTTTTCGCTTTTTTTAGCAACCAATCCGGGGTTCCTTTTGCTCACGTCTCCTTTACGTGCATAATTTTCTGTTTCTCCGTTTCTGTGATTGGTTCACCGTCCTTATTTTCTACGCCTCCTGATCTGAGACAGTCTACAATAAATTTTTCTAATTTATTATGGGGGAATTTTGACTGTTCCCTCGTGACACTTTCTGGCACGACGATGTCTGCATCTCGTAACTCAGCTGCCCACTATAAATTTCTGTAATTTATTATGGGGCAATTTTGACTTTGCCGTAGTGACACATCTGGCTCCACGATGTCTGCATATTGTAAATTATTCTTCGTATGTGGGCTCCCCTTTTGCACTACAGCGTGTGTAGGTCAATACCGTCCGTCACTTTAGCAGTGGACATAGCCACTTCTTGCGGGTTCGACACCTCATGAATTTTATCCGCGATTACTGCTAGATCAGTTAATGAATCTTTGCAGGTGGATATTATTTGTTGTGTTTGCACCGGCAGTCTTTGTAACCACAAGGGTTTAAGGAGTTTGTCATCCACCTTGTCGGCAGCTAAGTTTCTCATTTGTATGAGGAGCTGTGAGGGTCGCCGATCGCCCAAGGGCAAAGCCTGCAAAAGCTGCTTTAAGCGTGCGCTTTCTGTTTAAAAAATAGAATCCTTAGTCAATTTTCACAAAGTCTGATACGCGTCCGTATCAGGAGGTTGTGTGACGATATCCTTAACATATGCTAGCATTGAGGCATGTAATGCCGAACACACACAGTGAAATTTGGTTTGGTCCGCTGTTAAACCTGACACTACGAATTGCGATTCGACCTGAAGAAATCAAAGTTCTGGGTCATTCTCCCAAAATGGAGGAGCACGAAAAGCGACTCTAGCGACCTCAGTCATATCTATGTTACTAAAAGAAAAAAGTGGTTAAAAAGATTTGTTTTCTTACCCCTTAAGAAAAATATTTTTCCACTGGTATACGGGCCGTCGCCCGGACTGCCGGAAATGTTTGTTGCAGAGTCTACGGCTTGCAGAGAACTTCAGCACTCATCACAAGGGCTTCGAACTGTTGCGTAGTGTTCTTGCGTATCATGGTTTTCTTCAGTCCTCCTGCGACTTTTATCAACGTTCTTAACAGACACGGGTCACTATTCTTTGGTGTCAAAGGATAGCGCAGGATTTCCTGCACACCAAATATTAAGCTCAATACATAAGCAGAACAAAGCTTTATTACTTATTTAACATTCTTGTTAGTAGAACAAAACGTAACACCACAATCTTGAAAAAGTTCTTATTCAGTAAATTTATG
This sequence comes from Cheiracanthium punctorium, assembly GCA_038373885.1. NCBI lineage: Eukaryota > Metazoa > Arthropoda > Arachnida > Araneae > Cheiracanthiidae > Cheiracanthium > Cheiracanthium punctorium. Next base: position 793,455 of record JAWZYV010018653.1, read on the forward strand.
CTGGGGAGACGTTCGCTTTTTTTTTTTTTTTTGAAGATGATCTAGCAGCACACTGGTTAACGGTGCATGCTTGAAGTCAACTGCGTACGCGCTGGAGTAGGGCCGATGAGGACGGAACCACCAGTCATATTCACCAGGGACGGAGTTACACACGGACTTCTAAATGCAGGAACGGGAGACGATGGAGCGGAGCCGCACCGGTCACATTCGTCCTGTAGTAGCGCTGCCGGACATCTGAATTCGGAACCGGGACACGAAGCCAACCGCCATCTCCACCAGGTCAGGGCTGCCCGTGAAGAAGAGAGCAGTGCAGGGAGCGACTCGCTTTTATAGTGAGCCATCTTTTTGTAGATTTGCATACCACCACTTTTCTCTTAGAGATATTTGCATGTGGCCTTTTCTTGGCTGCCGGTAGGTATGCAGTGCCAGCCCGCGATCGCGAATACCTGGTTAGAGCAGCCGTCACGTGTCGAGGGCAAAAAAGAGAGAGAGATGGCGAGGGCGCCACAGAGTGTAGGAGAGTCATACTGTATACTTACAAATCTGGCCACTGTTCTTGGAAATGTTGTCTGAATGGCAATTTTCAATAGAGATGAACTAGGGGCCAAGGCCCCCAGACTCGCTACGTTCGCTTTTCGTATGAGGCATTCGGCACCTAATAAGGCTTATTCGTAAAAAAGACATAATTTCAACAGACAAAACCCGAAGATTGGATCAGATAGAATGTTACTGAGCTACACATTGCTTGGTTCTTGCATCTTCATTGGTAAATCAAAATTTAAACTTCACACTACAGTAGACCCCCTCCCCCTCATAAGACGGAAGATATTTGTTATGGGAATCCGTGTTGTACGGGTCCTGAGCTATACTCCACCTGGAGTGCGGACTCCGCTTATAATCGCTGGAAAAATTATTTGCACTCCTCAGAAACACAATGATATTTAATGTTGCCATTCAAAGGTTATATTAATTAGGAGCTAAAGCGTAATAAAATCAGAACATATGTTTCAGCTGTATTTTTAATAATGTAAAACCTATTGGACACCTTGCGAATTTGCCACCCATGGCGATTTTTCATTATTTGGCGACTTGCGTACATGTAAAGTTAATAAAAGCTACGGAACAGATAGAATAGCCTGCCACCAATGGCGACTTTTCATTATTTAGCGATTTACACATACTCACAACCTATAATTACTGTTCATTTAAGGTTACCGGAAAACCGATATCAATATTTTCATTTTCATAATCGTTGCAGATTGGCGTACTTAACACCACGAATAATACCATCTCGTCGCGCTAGCAAATATCCAAAGTGTACTATAACTGCTATAATGGCATAGTTAACGCCAAATATTTCTACTGGTAGCAAATAATCCAGCTGGACGAGAACTGGCTTTAAAATAATCTACATTTTAATTATTTTTCATTTTCAAGATATTAGTTATTCTGTTTTGGAGAAACGAATAATCGCTAATTCTAAACTCCTGTTGTCTAAGCGAACTTACTATTTGAAAATTGTCAACTTTGTGTAACACATTTTGAGTTACTTATTTCATATAGTTTTTATTTTGGCGTAAAATGGGCGTAATTCTAACTCATGTTTGTAAATTTCACGCGATTCTAGATACTTGGAAACGCTTTGTTGCAAAGGAATGAATGATTTTATGCCAAATCTGGCAACCATTTGGTTTATTATTTCAGTTTTTTATTAATATCTTCTAAAATAATTCGATTTTCGAAATTTAAATCAGCTTAGCAGGTTCCCCGGAATTTTTCGAATCTGTGGGCACATTAGTCGAAACTCAAATCCCTACGGTTTAGGAGGAGATAGGTCAACAAGCTTTGACGGCGACAGCGGCCTTTACTTTTTTTTAGAATAGAGAGATACTAAATACACTAAATGTACCCTTGTTTACGCCCTTTTGGACACCCACTTGTTTCTCACATTTTTTTTAATTCACAACCCCCCCCCCCCTCTTCTCTTCACAAAATACAAACCCATTCAGTATTGTGCGCTTTTTTCCGTGATTCAAAAAAAAAAATTCTGATTGGCCAAAATTTAGACTGACTCGGATTTTTCCGTTCGGAATGCATTGGAGATCGCCGTAGTGTCAAATCAACGACAGAGAAAATCGGTCGAAAACTAGGTCGGCAAGGGAAGTTGCTCGGATTTTCTTTAGTGTGCTAACCCTATATAAAGTACAGTAAAACTTCGAAACAACGATACTTAAGTGACCAAATAAAATTATCGTTGTACAGGTATGTATTGTTAAATCGAAGAGATATTATATTGTATGGAAATTCCAAGGGACCCGCGATCAAAATTTTATCGTTAGGGGGATTTTTCATTGCAGACTATGGTACGAACTTTAATATTCTTTCAGTTCATTTGCCATGCTTTGAGACTACGCAAATGTGTGGTTAAACCAGAGGCGGATCAAGGCTATTGGGGGCCCCTGGCGGTAAAATTTTCGAGGCCCCCCTAAGCCCAAGTTCCTTTCATAATTTAGTGTACTAAGGGAACTATTAGATTTTTTTTTTTTTTTTTTTTTCGTGAGGGGCAGAACTGGACGATTTCACTCAATTGCTTTAACAATAAAATTAAACTCAACAAAAACTTGATAAATAATCTTTACTGCTTAATAAAGTATTTTATATGAACTTGCGTCTGGATTTATCTTTTGCAAATTCATCAATAATTTATCTGATGAAATTAATAATTTTTGTGTCTGCCAAACTTTCCTATTCTATGTATAATAAGCCAAATTGTTTTATCGTTCTTCCCTATCGCAGTTCTTAGACAGTTCTTTACGCGTTTTAAAACCGAAAAAGACCTTTCACCTCGCGCATTTGATATGGGTAGAGTTAATATTTTTAAAGTTATTTCTACATTAGGAAAATTTTATGAGATTTGTCGTGCAGCCATGTTAATTACACATGCATTCTGTCAAGTTCATTTTTTTCTTCCAAAAATATCAAAAAAGAAGATTCAGTTCATTGACAAAATTTTAAATGTCTGTCATTTTGCAAATATTTTCAAAGTTCTTTTTATCGATTTTTTCTTTTCCTCTTTTGATAATTTATAACCAAAAAAGTACATTAAAATGCTTTAAACTATTTTTACGTGTTCCATTCTTCTGAATTATTCGAATTTGGTATACTATCAATGAATTTACAAAAAAAAAATTCTCTTTTTTCCAAATTCATAACCAGCGTCCTTGTTTCCATTGAAAAACACGCTCCTTTCTTTCTCCACGAGTCTGGAATCCTGTTCACTGTCATTATCGAATGATAACCCTGACAGCTCAGATGCTTCTTCGACTTTCTAAAATTGCCCTCTACATTTTTAAATAAAACTTGCAGGTGACCTTATAGGTCTGAACCTTTCAATAATTTGCTTTCCACTGACTGAGTTAATGTACTGGTAGAATTCATTCTTCCCTCTGTTCCAAATAACTATTACTGCTACTACTTATACGTCTTCTACTAAGAATAATAATAATAATTTATGCCCCGCTGTGGCCTAGTCACTAAACTCCGTTCCCGTAAGAACACGGGAAGTGAAGCAGTACCCGGCTTGGCCATAGCCGGGTACGGCTTCACTTCCCGGGTACTGCTTGGGAGGGTGAACTCCTCTCGCGACTGGGCTGCTGTGAGACCGTGTACGCTAATCGTAGTTGGTGTACGTAAAATCCGTCGTGGTTCCGATGTCCTCCATGTTAAACGCTACCTCTGGGGGTACTGATTTCAGATGGTTGGGCCCTCATCTGGAATTGGTTGAAAATTAGGGGACCCTGAGCTAAGTCGGACTTCCTCTCACTAGGGCTCATTAAAATGTAAGCCCTCCCTTCCGCCCAATTGCCTTCCTATACGGGGGATCTGGCACCGCTCCGCAGTTGCCAGATGACATTAGCAGCAACAACATAATAATAATTTATAAAACTTAAAAAATAACGATGATGTTTTATTAATCGATTAAAACTTACCATTGGTCGGGACATCATGTTTATAGATATCGATGATTTTGGATTATAAGTTCGAAATTTTGAAAAAGTCAGAAATTTTGCATGATATAGTAATCTTTAAGAGACTGTAACTCAAGACCGTTTTGACCTAGAGGGCTGAGATGTCAATTTGTTTAGTGTTTTCAGGTCTTTCATAAAGTATATAATATGACCATATCACTTAAACAATTATTTTTCTAATTAAAAAATCATAATACAGTTGAAATTTTTTGAAGAAAAAAAGCATGTCACTAAAACTTTTTAAGCAATTTGTATTTCAAATTTTAAAATGGAGTATCTACGATATCAATGAAAAAAAAATTATCTGTGTACATAATTTATTTTGCGGGGGAGGGTTTTATTGAATGTAAAAATAATAGGCTATTACAAGTGTTCAACTATAGTTATATTTTATTCCTTCTTGGCAGTGAAGGTCTATGTATTACCGATGACTAACAATAAAAATCAATTAGAGGTAATCATTGAACTAACAGTAATTTATGTTATTAACTAGCTGATTTTTATTACTTTTGTTTATTGTTAAAAATGTGTAACAATAAAATATAAATAAAAAATTTGTAACAAAAAGTTCTTAAAGTAGTACTGACATTGCCAAGTTTTTTAATTAAAATTTTTCTGCAATAACATTACAATTTAATTATTCTTAAGTTGTGAACTCTCAAAGTTATCAACAGCAAAAATATCTTGTTATTTAATTTTATTTTTACTTATTTTTGTAACCAATAAAAAAATTATGATAATTTTCAAAATATAAATCTCAAAGTTTTGCATTAAAAAATAATAATAATACTGTTTTCGTAACTTATTATAATTTCTTTTCTTAATTCTTGAAACATTTATAACATTAATCATTTTTAAATACGCACTTATAGTTTAAAATAAGTCACAATCAGTGGCATAGCGAGGTTGAGGGGGCGGTCTACCCCTTGATAAATAACATTTGACAGTATGTAGAATTACAAAAAAAAATATATATAATATATATATATATATTATCTCTGAGGATTTACTTCTCCTGCCTCGAAGAACGATAACAAACCTTCTCAATACAACTTTTAAAAAAATCCCACACAATTTAAAAGGGGAAAAAACGCAGCACATACAATATAAAATGCTGGGTACAGTGGGGATTAGCACTTTGAATTGGAATGATTATAACTGAGAAACATAAGAACTAGGAAAAAAGCAATGGACGTCTGCATTAAGTTCTTCGAATTACAAACCTAGAAGCTTATCGCGCATTTACGATTTTTAATGACCATTCGGGATCCACCGACAGAAGCTAACGCTTGAAAATCCCAAACCCAGCACCAGACACGATGGAGAGAGCAACGGCAAATATTTTCTCAGCCAGCGTCCAATACATTGATAACCTTGTTCTGTGACAAAAAAACGTGGAAGATCCGCCCTTTAGACTAATGAAAAGCCCCTGTTTTCGGCTGAACTGAACAGTTCTGTGGCCTAGAAAAGGAGTGGACAATTGTTTATCTTGCGGGGCCACTTTGTAGACGCGAAGGTAAAAAAAAGGGGGGGGGAGGGCGCACCTTTTAAAATTATTGCATTCAGTAGTAAGATTTATATTAAAAGCGGTATAAATGGTATCATGATAAAAATCAATAAATATAGCTCCAAGCAAATTTAATTCTAAATTCATTTTTTTTAATTCAATTAATGAGACAAATGCACCCTATTTTTTTCTACACTTTTTAAAAACAGGAATGAGATTGCTTGTTGAGATTCTGATTGCAGCTTGCTAGATACCTGCCAAAGAGCATCTATATTTACTCTTGTTGATGTTCAAGCAAGAAAACATTTGCCCACAAATATGTGTATATTGAACCCAATTATTGAAAAAACCTCTTCATACATGAAAACTTTTCTGCAGAAAATGATTTGTAAACTTCAACTGGTACAGCATTAAGCATTTCTCTCTGTGAATAGTATGATCTGATTGCATGTCAACAAGTTCAAGCTGAAGCTCCTCAGGTGCTCTTTCAATATCAGCAGTGATAGACAGCAAATTGAATTTGAACTATTTAAGTCCTGAAATATTTTTTTCTGATTTTGTTTTGTAACCTCTACCGATAATCCCTATTCTCAACAAAAACACTTTTTTCTAAGTAGGGATTAAAAATTTTTTAGTCTTGATAATTAATTTTTTTTTTCAGAAATCTCATTTTAAGGGAGATTTTTATGACTATCTTGGCGGGCCATTTTTTTTTCTTTTCTTATGCTATTTGCCTAACCCTGGTCTAGAGCCTGGACAGCAGAGAATAGCCTTTTCAAAGAATATGAAGACTGATTCTTTCTTATCAAGTTTGCACTTGCGGTGCATTGCTTCAATTTTTAGCTTATTTAATTTTTCTTTTGAAGAATTTTCAGTCAGGGTCTCTAGTGGTAGTCGGGGCCTCTGGAGGTGCTCGGGACCCCTGGCGGCCGCCAGGCGTTAGATCCGCCACTGGATTAAACTATTCTAATTGGTAAATTTTATCTTAAATCTTCATGTTCCACTACTTAAAGGTGCGCGCTTTATATAAAATAACAACTATATTGCGTATATTTTTGTTTTGTTTGCAGCCATACGTGGAATAGCCACCAGATGGTGTGTGCATTTTTTGTTTTACTAAATTAAGAGGCATTGCAAAGGCAAATCAGGTAGGGCGTTTCCATTACCATCACAGAATTTCATGATTTTTTTTTCTTGTGTTGCCTTACCCAAGGAAAGTACAAATCTGAAATATACAGTAGAACCTCGATTATCCGAAGTAATTGGGACCGAACCTACTTCGAATAATCGAGAATTCCTCCATACTCATCTAGTTTAATATATGGTATTGTCATTGAACTATTCTTATGACTATTAACTGTTAAATAAATTAAAATTATAAATGAAAATAAATTTGTTTCTGAAACAAAAACCTACAGTGGTTTAAATGGAAGGTTCATCTGGTGTACAAAGGGCATTCCATAAAAACTGAGAGTTATTTTTTTACGTAGTGGCAACTCCACGAAACTAAAAAATTGAAGTGCAAGCGATTTTTTCAAACTGTAAACTGTACGTTTATACAAAATTCTAAACGAAGCAGACGATTTTATTTTCCTAGTTCCTTGCTTGTTTAAAAAACTTTTATTTGCCCTACAGAAATGGAGATGAGTGATTCAGAGTTAAAAAACGAAATGCTTTGTGCCCAAGGATGTATTTAGGGGAGGGAGGGGGTCCAGGGGGTCTGCACCCCTCCCGAAATTTTCATTTTTGTTACTAAAATGATAATGATATAGTCTTTTTGTGAAAAATTCAGCCTTCGTTACCGTTTGGACACCCCCCCCCCGAAATTGTTTTCCTGGATACGCGCCTGGTGTGCCATAAAATTTTGCATCGTTTGGGCAAAACAGCTCCAGAAACACTTAAGTTAATGAAAGAAGCTTACAAAGACAAATGTTTTGGTGAGTCTACGATTTTTAGAGGGCATGATGATTTCAAGAAAGGCCGTTTGTCTGCAGAACTGGCTCCTAGGCCTGGGCGACCAAAAAGTGTTGTGAATGTTCACCCACATGTCGCTAGTTCTGTTCAGCAATATCTTAGTAAATGTAATATTAAATCATGCCACATCCCCCTTACAGTCCAGTCCATGCGATTACTGGCTGTTTCCGACGTTGAAGGGGAAGCTTCGTGGCAGAAAATGTAACACAGATTCTGAAGTTATTTCAGTAGTGGAGGGTTCTTTGAAGCAGCTTCCAGAAAAGATCTTCTCTACTGGTTTTGAAAAGCGGGTTGAACGATGGGACAGTTGCATATCATCTGACAGAAGGTATTTTGAAAAAGAATGATGCATTTTTGCTGTAAATCTTGGTTTTTTATGATTTTACTCTCAGGTTTTATGGAATGCCCTTTGTACATTGGCCATCCTTTGCCGTGCAGCTCTATCCCGAACTTTTCTTAAAAGCATGAATTCAGAGGAATCACACTGTTTCTGTTGTTCCAGCCAAAGAAACCCTTTTGAGAAACTCCTAAAAGCATCATTGTTACTGAACTTATTTACTCCAGAATCATTCTCATCCTCATCCTCATCATCATCATCATCTTCTTCTTCTTCTTCTTTTGGAAATTTTCGGACTTGTGCTATTAATTCCTCATCATTGAGCAACTGAAAGCCTACATCTTCCACGTCACAATTCAACCACTCTGTGATTTCTCTATATCCCCGCAATTTTCAAAACCTTTCATTGTGCTAAAAAGGCTTGAAAACTCAGTAACACTAACTTTCACAAAGTCTGTAGCATTTTCATCTGCGCCAGTTTAAAACAGGGATGTTTGAAAGTGGGGAAGAGAATACTCATACCGAGAATTGAGCTTGCGAGAAGGAATTCTATAAAAGGGAAATCAAAATATTTATCTGCACTCATAGTTTGGAAAGGACGGCTTGCATACAAAAGGAATGTGGGGGGGGGGGGAACTTTAAAAATGCATCTTTATAAAGAGAAAATTTTAGATGACAGTAGAAAGTGAAAAGAAAAAATAAAATTGAAGAAGAACCCGACTTCGGCTAACGGAGAGTTTCGGTTAATTGAGGTTCTACTGTATTTCATTTACCTCATTTAGTTTTGAAGTTATGGGGGCTCAAAGTAGTACCCAAGACGAGTGACGTAGAATTAATTTAGGGCCATTTTTGCAACTTTATTGTCTCGACTGTGACTGGCTCAGAGGTACTTCAGAGAATTTTTTTCATTTTATCCTATAATATACCTTGGATATTAACATTTTAAATTTAAAATTCATTTGAAAATATTCAGAGCCCGAAATAAGCACCCCCCCCCCCAATACCCGCAATTTCATAAAAAATACAGTTTTAAGAATGCTTTAAATCTTGGCTCTGACGCGATACAGTAACAATTTTTGCGCAGAGCAGTTATACATCTTCATATAATGCAAATCCAATGTTAAAAATTTTTGAAGGCCCCCCACGGCACAGGGCCCCAAACATGGTCCTTAATGCTAATTTATGCAATTTCGAAGCATTGGTACAGCTGAAGCCGACTTCCCACAGGAGAACCATTGGCATGGAGATGTATAAACATAGTAATTTCATATTATGAAAAAAGATTTTTTGGTGGTACAATTGTTTCCAAGAAAAATCTCAAGAAGAACCTCACTATTTCGGACATTCCACTGGCATGCATGGGGGCATTTCGGCTTTCGGCGTTACTTTTAGAAGTTTAATCGACTGTAGCAGTATTGAAAATTAACTTATTCTGCCAGGGGCGTAGCGAAGGGGGAGTTAGGGGGTCATAACCCCCCTATGAGGAATTTTTGCCATACAAAATGTATATTATTCATTCCCTTATCACACACATGTATGCATATATGTGAGTTGCAGTAGTCGTACCCCCCCCATGAAAAATTTCTGGCTACGCCCCTGTAATTCTGCATATATAACAAATAGTTCTTTTAGAGGAGCACTCATAAGAATTACATTACGCTGTATGGGGATGTCTGCAACTACTGAACCGATTTGAAAATTTTTTCACTGATAGAAAGCTATCCTATACCTGAATATTATAGGCTACCTTTCAGCATGCAGCATAACTAGTTCTTTTACAGGGATACTCAAAAGAATTCTAATACATTACGCTATACGGACATCTCTGTCTGTAACTACAGAACCGATTCTAAAGATATTTTCACTGAAAGCTACAGTATTCCTGAGTAACATAGGCTAAAATTCATTCATGCAGCTTAATTTACAGGAACACTCTAAAAATTCGTAAACATTGTCGTAACTGTCTCCATTTGCCAAATGAAAAAAAAAACTGTCTAAATTAATTAACTTTACATATACCATGTCTTATTACTTCATTTAAAATAAACAAAAAGTAAATAATATTGTGAATAAAAGAAATTGTCGAAATTCTACATAATTTATTTCTGACTTGTGTACTATTTTACAACAAAATTCTCTTATTTACTTAGTTTTATTATAGAGTCTGTTGTATTGCTTATTGTGAGCTGCTTTGATATTTTTATTTTAGCAATTGTAAATGGAGTAACAGAAGCAAATTCATTTGGACAAAAAATATCCTTCCTGTAGTGACTGTTTTTGTATCATCTCGTCGTGGCCATTTAATGAATGAGAGTCAGGTATTGTATGCAAATATTTCGTTGTAGCATTCCCATCTACTTCTGATAAAGCGATGACCCTTCCACTATAAAATAACTTTTCCTATTCCACTGCCTAGTAAGAGTTCAACTTAATATTAGCAACTTACTACTTTTTTTTACTAGTCTACAAAGAATATATCATTTAAAAGCAGAAATAATGTAAACTGTATAATAAAAATATTTTATTTATAGAACATGTACAATTTTTTTATTATTTGAATTATTTTGAGTGTCCCTGTAAAAGAAATAGTTATGATGTATGCTCAAAGGCAGCCTATAATATTCAGGAATAGTGTAGCTTTCTATCAGTGAAAAAATTTTTCAAATCGGTTCAGTAGTTACAGAGATCCCCAATTAGCGTAATGTAATTCTTATGCGTGGCCCTGTAAAAGAACTATTTGATGTACGGAGGATATATTTGTGATATATGCAGAATAAGTTAAGTTTCAATATTGCTACAGTCGATTAAACTTCTAAAAGTAACACCGAAATGCCCCCATTCTTGCCAGTGGAATGTCCCAAATAGGGAGGTACTTTTTGGGATTTTTCTTGGAAACAGTCCTTCAAAAAGAGTCCTTTTGTGCCTTCAAAGGAGGCCCTTTGTGCCTTCAAAAAATGTTTTTTTATAATATTAAACTACTATGCTTCGAAAATGCATAAATTAGCGCTAAGGACCATGTTTGGGGCCCCATCCCAGACAGCACAGCAAATTTGCATCAAACTTGCAGTAAGCTTGATTTATCAAGTCAATAAACTTGAATTAAGCTTGAAAATTTCAAGCGTGTAAGCTTAATGCAAGCTTGCATCAAGTGTCCAGGTTTACACTTGCCAGAATTGCATTAAGCTCGACATAGCAAGCTTGCAACAAGCTTGACATAGCAAGCTTAATTCAAACTTAAAAAAATTTCTCTAAATACATGGGGCGCCGATCGGAAAACTCGCCCCATATATTTTTTTCCACGCATTTTCTCCTCTATGCCGAAACCTCAAGTTATTTTAATGTTTCTGTCCATTGTCCGCGCCTGGGATCGATTTCGGGACCTAAGGTGTGGGAAGCCAGCGTCCTAACCACCATGCCAATCTCCCTCGCCGTGACATGACTAATGTTTGAAGTGATTGTTATGGTTGTCACGCCGTTTTCTGCCGAGATTGATCAATATCGGTCAATGCCGATCTGCTTCTTTTATTTTTCCATGGGATGAATCAAAATTAAAATAATGTTATGTGTGATTTATAGACTCTACTAATAGGGAATTAAGCATAATATAAACTTAAAAGCAGCACATGTTTTAAAATTTTCAATATCGCAACACTCATGTTGGGCAATATTGGCCAAAATCGAGACAAACGACTGATTTTGAAATCAATTTTGTAGTATATTTGTATTTTATTTTGAAGAATTTCAATATTTGGAAATATAGAATCTTTTTTTTTTAATTCTATGGTCAAGTACATTTATGACTGATGATAAATTATTTGTTATGGGGGTGTGGCTTTCAAAATCTAGCAGTAATCAAGCTTGACAGTTCAAATGACTTAAATTCGGTGGAAAAATATTTGCTGACTCATTTTTTTGTATCTCGAAGCTTGCTGCAAGCTTAAAATGAACTGACCTGTCAAGCTTGTATTAATACGTTGAATTCAAAGAAATATCAAGCTTGATTTAAGCTTATGTGCTGTCTGGAATACTGTGGGGCCCTGGGGCCTTCAAAAATTTGTAACATTGGATTCGCTTTACATGAAGATATATAACTGCACTGAGCAAAATTTTTTTCTATATCTCGTTAGAGCGAAGATTTAAAGCATTCTTAAAACTGTATTTATTGTGAAATTGGGAGTATTTGGGGGGCTCTGACTATTTTCGAATGAATTTTCAATTTCAGATGTTAATATCCAAAGTATATTATAGGATAAAATGAAAAAATTCTCTGAAGCACCTCTGAGCCAGTCACAGTCGAGACAATAAAGTGGCAAAAATGGCCCTAAATTATTTCTACGTCACTCGTCTGGGGTACTTTGACCCCCCATAACTCCAAAACTAAAAGAGGTAAATCAAAAATGCTTCAGATTTGTTCTTTCCTTGCGTAAGGCAACACAAGAAAAAAATTCATGAAATTCTGACATGGTGATGGAAACTTTTTCTTTTGACTTGCCCGATTTGCTCTTGCAATGCTCTTAAATACGCATGGCAGTGACGGACCGCTCAGTCACATCACGAACCATATCACAGCAGATTCAGTCTGTAACGCATCATCCAGTGTCTGCGCGTACCATTCGACGTCGTTTACAGCAGAATGGTCTGTCCGCAAGACGTCCGTTGCTTTGTCTACCTCTGACGCGGAACCACAGACGTCTCCGCCGCCAATGGTGCGATGAAAGAAGGATGTGGACGACAGAATGGAATGAAATTCTCTTTACTGACGAGTCACGCTTCTGTATGCAACACCACGACGGTCGGATTCGAGTCTGGAGACACCGTGGAGAGAGGATGCTGAACAGCTGCATTATGCACCGTCACACTGGTCCTGCACCGGGTATTATGGTATGGGGCGGTATCGGATATCTCTCTCGCACTCCTCTAGTACGCATTGCCGGTACTTTAACCAGCCAGCGCTACATCTCCGAGGTGTTGGAGCCAGTTGTCCTTTCTTACCTTCAGGGCTTGCCAACAGCCATATTTCAGTAAATAACTTTGTAAACGTAAAATGCTAGTTTTTAATTCATTTCATCTCATTAAAATAATTAATACTATGTAAATGTAGTAAAATTATACATCCTTATTCATCATATGCATCACATATCATGACATCAAGCCTTATCATATGCATCACATGTATTTTTCTGTAAATAGGTTACACAATCATAGAAATTTCAACATACCAGGCAAAATACACGAAAGATGACAGGTAAAATGACATAGTCAATTAATATCGTTTTAATATGGCAATAATGAAACTTAAAAATTAGGGGGTTCAGGGGCGTCTTGCACTGACGACGCTCGAACAGCCGAATTATGTATGTATGTATGTATGTATGTATATATATTAGGTTGTAACGAAAGTTTTCCGCCACTGGAAGTATTGTCTGCACAAACAGTTCGCGTTGGTGTCTATGCCAATATTTTGTCAAACGATTTTTGTTATTTGAAAGAAAAAGACTTGTTTTAGAGCACTGTGTTGTGAAATCTGTAAAACAATATCTTCATGATTAAGTATAAGGTGTCTGAAATGGAACTATCACGCTACCAGATTGAACCATCATTTACTCTCAGTTCTGTTGCAAAAAGTCAGCTACAGAATGACACCGAATCATGTGTACAGCTTAAGGTACTACTGTTGTATCATACGACATTGTGAAGATTTGGTACCGAAAGTTCAAAAACGAGGACTAGAACATTTAAGAAGCAGAGCGCTCTAGCCGGCCTAGTGATGCTGATGAAGCCCGCCTACGAGAACTTGTGGAAGAAGATAAAATATTCATCCACTCGAGAGCTAGCTAGACTTTAGTACCATGTCCATTAGTTGCACAAGGCATCGTATAAACTTGACATGTAAGATCAATCGCTCGGTACTGCATGAGCTGACTCAAGCAAATCTGGCGGAAAACTTTCGTTACAACCTTATATATATATATATATATATATATATATATATATATATATATATATATATATATATATATATATATAACATATGCATATATATATGCATATGTATACATATCTAAATATGTGTGTGTTTGTGTGCGGGCACGCATATATGGACTTTCGTTTAAAATGACTTTTGCCCCCCCCCCCAAGTTACGCCCATGAGAAAGAGAACGTCTGAAATTTTAAAACTTTTTTTACACGAGAGTTTTACTGCATTTTCTAAAGTACAGTAAAACTCTCGGGTCCTGAAAAATGTGTTCTGATTTAACCCGTAAGCAGGCGCGCTGGGGCACAGCTACCTCAAGCCGTCCCGTCGGAGGGAGGAATTCTCCCCCGGTGGTTCACGAAATCGTCGGTTGTTAGCTGCCAACTGGGAAGAACCAGTTGTTTGGTTACCGACTGCGCTAACAACTCCGGAGGAAAACGGGAGGTCTTTTAGCACACCGCATGAAGACCTTGACGCTCCTCCTAAAACTCCACCTCAAGACGGGGCAAAGTTAACGACTGCGAAAAATTAACGACGAGGAGAGAATCCAGCTGCGAGATAGCCGTGGCTGGGGTAAATCTCACCCCAGCGACATTTTTTCTTCGTAAAATGGGAGAAAATTTTTGAGAACAAGTTTCCCCTGTCTTCTACCTTTCAAGGTCAAGGTCTAGTTGGGGTGGGTGAAATAATGTCGTTTCTTTGTTATCCAGAAGAGAAGAAAATTCCACTTTGGGATTAAATACTCCCGCGTGACTAACAACGTTTCATTACGTTGTTAACGTAAACTAAATATAAACTAGATGTAAATTAAATATAAATTGACGTTATACTACTGGTATTTATTGACAAAAGGCTATTAGGTGAAATTAATATCATATTAATAAAGTAATTAGTGTTTTTAGGTATAAAGCATATCATATGAAATTTTCTTCTCAGAAAGCATGATCTTTAAAGGAACTGCTAAAAAATCTCTAAATAAATATGAAAAGTATGATTTCCTCCCATGAAACGTAGTAGAATCGACGTATTTCACGTTTAAGTCCACAAATTTGTTTTTCAAACGTTTTTAGTCAAAAATATGAAGAAGACAAAATGGGGTGAGATTTACCCCACGCGAGTGCTTAAGTTACAAAAGTAGGCGCGCCGTAGGATATTTCTCGCTCTCGGATAGTCAGATACTTCGGATAAATAGCCGCGACTCTCCTTTTGGTGCTACCACGATGAGTGTCGAATAAAACAAGCGAGTATTTTTGTGCTTGCTAGAGGTCTATCCGACACTCAGAGCGATCAACCAATCAAAACACTAGACTTCCCCCCTTTTTCTTAAACGAAGGCATTGTCTTCAGAAATTTCGAAGACTCCGGAGACATCCATCACGAGTGGAAGCCCGTTTTTGACAGACCCACCGTGCTAGGGAGAGGGGTCCTTTTGTGGAAGTAGTTGACACTCCACGATCCACACAATAAAAACCCATCCATCTCGTACTCCCCGATACCAGAATGTAAGTTTTCGCCTTCATGCAACGTGTCGGGAAAAAACAGCATTATTTCCGATAGTCAATACGACAGTGAAACAATCACGATAGGATCGTAGTAGGGCATATCGGATATTTCTCGGATTGTGACGTCATGAGAAGAGAAGGCTCGATATATTCGCTAGCGAAAGCTTTCCGATACTATGGTGGTAGAGCCCCGGTGTCTCGTTGAGAATAGTCAGCAGAATAAAGAGGGAGGTTTAAATTTCTCCGATTCTTTTAATGCCAGGTAAACGAAGAAAGCCCCAGAGAAATCGGAACGCCCTACTAAATGTAGATGATTTTGATTTGCGTGTGATTCGAGAAACCGTGAATGATAAAATAAATAAAAACTTTGTGGGAAAAAGCACACATAAAATGTTACTTATAAGATGTTACGATCGTTTCGACCAAAACATTCTTTCGGTCTTCATCAGACAAGCCCTTCGACTCATTAAGCAGTGGGAACTGAAAAAGATAAACAAATAAGCATGTTGCCACAAGGAAATACGAAAAGGCGAACAAAACCATGGAGAGGGGAAAAGGGGAAAGAATAAAAAGAAAAGTTAATAGGGACAAACAAAAATACATAAGTAAATAATAATAACAAAATAAAAAGCAATAAAGAACGCACAAACGTACACAAAAAAGAAAACAGAACAAACAAAAGAACATAAAACAAAAATAACATAAAAACACAATAATTTTTTAACAACACACAGGACAGCACATAAGAATTTTATTTTTTTATAAATAAAAAAGAATAAAATAATAGAAAACATAAAGGAAAGACAGAAACACACACATAAGAACCAAAACAAAATAAAATAGGACAAGAAAAAAAAATAGATTACGAAGGAAAAAAAAGAGGGGGGAAAAAAGAAAAATGTTAGCAGAAAAGAAAGGGGAAAGTGACTAGAACCTTACAAAAACAGCTTCTAAATACTTCTACTACTACTATTAATTTTCATAGTGAATTAATTGTACTACCTTTCTTTTCACCTTTATGCTACAAAATTTCTAAACTTCTCAAAAATTTCGGTTTCAAAGTCATTTTTAAACTTGTTAATAAATTTAATTTTTCCCCCTTAAAGATCCTATTCCTATTGAGAACCGTTGGGGTATTTATTATATTCCTTGTGGATCTTGTGATTTGGGCTATATTGGTAAGACCAGAAGAGCTCTCAAACTAAGACTCAAAGGGCATGAGAGATATGTTTCTAAGCACGAGCTTTCCAAATCTTCTATTGCCTCCCATTGTTGGAATTCTAATCATCGTTTTCAGTTTTCTAAGGCTAGGGTATTGTGCACTCCTCAATCTTTCTCCGATCTTGATTTTTTGAAAGGTTTTTAAATTACCCAGCACTTGGAACGTCTTGTGAACGATGGTTCTTCCTTTCCTTTCGTTCATTCCGCTTGGAAGCTGTTGTTGTAAGGTTCTATTCACTTCTCCCTTTCTCTTCTGCTACTATTTTCCTTCCCCCCCTTTTTTTCCTTCCTAATCTATTTTTTTGTTTGTCCTTTTTTTTGTTTTGTTTTTCATGTGTGTGTTTCTGTCTTTCCTTTATGTTTTTTATTGTTTATTTCTTTTACATATATATAAATAATCTTATGCGCTGTCCTGTATGTTGTTAAAAAAATTAAAAATATATAAATTATTGTGTTTTTATGTTCTTTTTGTTTTATGTTCTTTTGCTTGGTGCTTCTTATGCTTATGTTCTTTTCCTTGATTCTTTGTGTATGTTTGTGTGTTATGTTTTACTTTTTATTTTGTTATTATTATTTATTTATGTATTTTTGTTTGTCCTGATTTTCTTTTCTTTTTATCCCTTCCCCTTTTTTCCCTCGCCTTTTATTGTTTCCTTGTGGCAACATGCTCGTTTGTTTATCTTTTTCAGTTCCCTCTGCTCAGTGAGTCGAAAGTCTTGTCTGATGAAGACTGAAAGAATTTTTTCGTCGAAACGATCGTAACATCTTATAAGTAACATTTTATGTGTATTTTTTCACAAAATGTTTATTTATTTTATTCATTTAACACCAGTATCTTGAGCGTTTTTTTCGTAAACCGTGAATGAGTTTTATTTATGCAAAAAGATGCCTTCTCTCACCACATTACTGCCGGCAATTAAAAGGAAAATTGATTTTCCTTGGAAGAAAGAAACTTTGAGAAGACTGCTAACAAAAATCGGAATTCGCTGGAAACGATGTCAAGATAAAAGAAAAATAATTATGGAAAGGCCAGATATAGTGCGGTGGCGCTACAGATACCTGCGCGAAATGAAAAAATACAGAAGTAGCAAACGCACCATTATTTATCTGGATGAAACATGGATAGACAGCAATTTATGTTTTGGAAAATGTTGGCAACTGGCATGGGCGCCCAAAAGGGGGGGGCAAGGTAGGGCACTTGCCCCCCCCTGGAGATTTAGCATATTGTGTTATGATGAAAACAAACATGCATTACAAAGCGAAATCGGAACTCAAAGTCGAAGTGTGAAATTTGCCCCCCCTCTAGAATTTTTTTTTTGTAGTTTGCCCCCCCCTTAAAAAATTTTCTATGGGCGCCCATAGCCACTGGGCAAAATTGGAGCATACCAAAAGCGAAATACTGGCAGTAGATTGATAGTTGTGCACGCGGGAAACGAAGACGGATTGGTTCCAGGAGCAAGTCTAGTTTTCCAGTCTGGAACAACCTCCGGCGATTATCACGGCCAGATGAATTTTGATAATTTTTCGAAGTGTCTGGAGGAAAAGCTACTGCCAAATATACCCCCGAGTTGTGTAATTTGCATGGACAATGCACCTTAATAAAGTGCCTTCGAAATATGCCATTAAAACGGAGCTGGCTGCGTGGCTATCATCGAAACAAATACCCTTTAATCTCAAAATGAGAAAGACGGAGTTTTATGATTTAGTGATAGCACCCCCAGCGAGGGATATGACGTTTTGAGAATACCACCTTAGAGACCCTATACTTCGTCAGAGACCCGACACGAGTGAAATAATTTCTGATTGGCTGAAGCGGAGAATCAGCCGCCGCGGGCTATGGATGAAAATCTTCCGTAGAGTAAGCATTGTGAAACGAAGTGACTTCGGAAAAACTGCTGTATCTAAGCATTAAATAATCAGTCTTATGTTTTTCCTTTCGATTTTCCTAATCTGAAATACTTACTTAATGCATAAAAATCACTTTTTAACTAGAAATCCAAAATTAACTACTATTTTGAAGCGATTATTTACGTAGTTTCGCTTTCGAGCTGTCATCGAAAGCTTGAATTTTAAGTCTTATCTTACACTTTCCTTGTTTGAACTTTACAATAATATTGTTTTAATATTTATTTATGTTATATGTGCGCATATCATGCTTTAAATTAATTAAAAAATCCTTCAAAAGCTTTGTATTTTGTTCTTTTTTCCATGATTGCGCCGGACTGCATTTGGCGAAATGAATACAGACGCCAAACTGCTGTTGGCTACCTTTTACTCGGCGCGTTTCATCTGAGTTTTTCGCTTTGAGTCAAAATGTTTCAGTTTCAGTTATAAATATTTAGATAAAGCAATATTTTTCTGAAATCGTAGCTCACTAGATATCAGTCTCTGAAAAATATTTACTGGCATGAGTTGTTTCAAGCACTCTATGCAGAAGTTATTCAGCCGTTCAAACATGTACGTGTTATTGAGGTGTAATTGAATATTTACTATTTATTTTTCAATTTTTGCTTTTTGTACTTGTAATGGTCCTTTAGTGTAGTGTGACTGATTTTTACGGGTTTTTTTTTTTGGGGGGGGGGCACAGGATAGATTTGGGGGGATTTTTCTTCTATCGATGGTTCCTTTTGAATTTCCAAACAAATATTCAAAATAAAAATATCTTGACGCAAAATTGGGAGCACGTGCCCCTTTCTGTATATTCTAACGGCATATTGTGCTTTAACTCATATTATCGCAACAAATCTACTAATAATACCTATTACTTTCATTTTCGTTTCTTCCCCGTAAATGCATAATTTAAATCCTCCATGTTTCGGCAGAAGAAAATAGTTTACTTTAAACTCGTTTCTTTGCGAATTTACTTTGATATGACGTAAATTTTATGGCATGCCGTATTTACTCGCGTAATAGTCGCACTTTTTTGCCATTTTTCTTGGAGAAATTAAACTATTATGCGAGGAAATACACTACACAATATTCTACACTTTAATGTTAAAACATTACTGGTATTATAATAAAATTACTAAGTTACCAAATACTTACAGATTATCTGCCGTATATTAAATAGTCCTTTCGTCAGTTACACACAAAAAAGAGGCATTTTTCTTTTTATAGTAATATTTTTACAGACATAAATGCAGATCAAATACGTGGCTACGACTTTTATGTAGGGAAAATATTTTGACGATTTTTTCTGCTTCAAAACAGGGGTGCGACTATAATGCGAGGGCGACTACTACGCGAGTACACACGGTAGTTTTAATCTCACGCTATTTTTAATTTAAGAAGTCACGTTCCTGACTGCCGTAAAAGGAAAACCCAGTTAATTCACCCAGTTAGATTTTTTAACGAAGTAACATTAAAACTTACTAAATATTAAATTTAAACATAAATCTTCTGTTAATTCTTAATATTTCACCTATCATTTAAACTATCCATCAGTATTATCAATTTTTGAAATCATTGTAAATCATAGTCAGAAATGACCCTTGCTCCCAATTGGAAACAGAGTGAAAATTGTATTAAAATCTTCCCCCATTTAAATAACTAATGTGCTTTAACTAACGCATTAGAAGACAAAATATGCAAAAGAACTGATATAAAATATGCCTGGATCTCAATGTGATCTGTAAAAGGTTAACAACATTTAGAAGGAAAGAAAAGTAGAATTGTTCAGCACAAATATATGTATTTGTATACATTTAAAACTGACAAATGAAGTTATTCATGTGAACTTAATCATAATTTACTTCTACAACAACATTATAGGAAGCATGCTTGAAGAAAAAAAAATCAGTTTTCCATTATTTAAAAATCAACCAATACCAATATTCATATAAAATAAGGGTTTTATGAATGATGTACTACAAATATGAATTAATAAACAAAAACAAACAAACAGACAAAATGTAAGGGGAATAATAATGCATTGTTATGTGACAGCACAGCACTTCAATTTGCTGCACTGTAGTTATTTCTCCGTACTCATTGCATCCATAATTGAACGATATAATGCATGCTCAGCGAAAAATAAAACTCGCCTGCTTCGCGAGTAACGGCCAACTGAGGGAAAACGGGTTGCCGTAGTTTGGATGATTTTTCTGCCGTGGATGATTTTCTGAGCATGCGCACTAAGACCGTGTCGTATCTCTACGAAGTTCAGTATCTCTATACCACCTTATCATTGTGATCTCAATGCGATCGAAATGGCTTGGGCTGCTGAAATAAAGCGATATATCAGAGAAATAAATGCCAATGCCGATTTAAATTTAAGCACTATGGAAAGCTTAAAATCTGAAGCCTTTAAATCCATAATAAAGGAAGTGCGGATTAAATACTGTGACCATGTGAAGAAAATCGAATTCCAATACTGGGAAACTGATAACTTGGTTGAAGAAACCATTGAAAATGTTTCCTTCACAGTAGGAGATGGATCATCTGAAGAAACAGACACCGCTAGTGAAACTACGGAATCTGATATCTCGGATGATAGAGAATAGAAATGGTGCATTAAGTGGAATCGAAATGCTGCAAAGCTTAAAATAAATAGAACACACTTACACACAAAAAAAGAGCTCTTTTCAGAGCTAAGGTTCTTTCGAGAGCTGAAAATAAAAACGAAAGAATTTACTTACAATATTAGCGCAATTTAATCGTTTTCAGACACACAAGAGTTAAGGGTGTTCGAAGAAAGAAAAAAACCCTCAAGGTAAGGTACACAAATTCAAATAAACTAATTGTCCCAGGTACTCGAAAAAATTCTGGATAATTCTTTAAAAGCTGTATTATTTTCCGTAATAAATGAAACAGCGGTGCCTTTTATAAAACTTCCAGAAAAAAAACTGTAATATGAAACTGCACAGCAAAAGATTTTCGAAAAGTGACGCATCCGACTAAATTGTCGATTTCTAAAATTGTTTTCTGAAAGTCTCGCAGCTGATACGGGTTTATCGCTTAGTGCAGTGTAGAGTACAGCTTGTAAAGGCATTCTAAAAATTTTGAAGAGCATGACATAATTAGTTTATTTGTATTTATGTACCAAAATCACGTTTTTTTCGAACTACACCGTTAAGTACACATGGTTAAGGCATCAGACTAGTAACCGGAGGGTTGTCCCAATGGTTACATATTTAAATGCAGATCTACCATTGTAGACCGTCATGCACGTGTGATGTACGCGCAAGTTAAATCCGTGGCACCGAATGTCCTCTCGGCGTCACGGATTTACACCTCTCGAAGGATTATCAATAGATTTAGTAGTTTAGATAAACATTTTCTAATATACCACAAAGACGTATTTAGGGAAGGTGGGACAACAGGGATTCCGGAACCTAAATGAAATTTTGATTTCTGTTAACAAAAATTTTAATTTTAAATTCTTTTTTTGAAAAAGTCTGCCTTTTCGAAACCTTCCGTATTTTTTTCTCAATACGCCCCGACATCACGTATCAAAACGGGCTTTGTAAGTTCTAAAATGTAAAACGTGGGCTCATAAAGTAGATGATAATAGTGTACAGAGTAGTGTTATCGTTAACAAAACACACAACAATCTATACTATTTGCAGTGAAATAATATTGTGAATACTTAGTTAAACTATTCCTTTATTATTTGTTTTATGCGCTATCTGTTTAAGACGTTTTTAATTGTGTCCTACAAAGTGAATTTTAAACCATGGTGTATTTGAAATCATTTATTTTCCTTTTCAGATACAAAACAGGAGGGCGGGGAGCGAGTTAGAAAGTACGTTTTGGTTCCAACACTCATAAAAATGTAATTTGAAGAAAATATGTTGCGTTGTCATCCAGATCGGAACTATTTTTCAAGTTTCTGGCTCCTCAGGAAGTTTGCTTAAAATCGATTGCAAAATTTGCTAACACACATACTAGAAAGGAAATTAATAAAAACGTGGTAATGAACAATAATAATAAAAATGTTATGGTATTACTTCAATGAAAATTTGAAACAATTTAAGTACGTTACAAATACACCATTAAACTGCAATAGAAATTTATTTGTACTGCGGAGAATGCCATTAAATTAATATTGAAAATCAAAATTTTGGTTTAATGTGCATCCCCCCCCCACACACAAACACACACAGATTGACCCAGTACCTTCAAGAAATTTCAATATCAGACATCGTTTCGTACGAAAATGACTTATTAAGAATTACAAAAGGATCTTTACTCATAACAGTAGTTACAATGAAGGAATTATTTTATTTTTAAAAATGAATTTCATACAAAGAAGTATTGTTGGGGTAGCAATAGTAAAGTATAAAACAGCAAGCGCAATTTCCTATACAGGAATATTTCTTGGCCCTATACAATTTATACTGCAGCCCAGTACTGGGCACGAACAGCTGCTTGCGTGCAAGAAAAATACCGGTTTAAATTTGGCGGTTATAAAAAAAGTTTCACAGCAGTTTCCACCGTCGCAAAGTGCAATAAGGCGCTGATTGT
Organism: Cheiracanthium punctorium; assembly: GCA_038373885.1. Classification (NCBI taxonomy): domain Eukaryota; kingdom Metazoa; phylum Arthropoda; class Arachnida; order Araneae; family Cheiracanthiidae; genus Cheiracanthium; species Cheiracanthium punctorium. The sequence goes on from JAWZYV010018653.1 coordinate 816,462, forward strand.
GGGAGTTCCTCCGCTAATCGTGAAAAGGGACCCTATTTCTACCTTTCACCTATTTTCAACAATCGACGCGTCCGAAGAAACTCCCCCGAGTGCCACGTTATCGGACGCGGATAGACATCAAATTACAAAGAGAAGCCCAGATGACACATCCCGTGCTGGAATGCTTAGACCACCTTAGACTGCGTTTCTATTGGCTATTTCCTTGTGGCTGCACCTGTACTTTGCTCCAAGCGTCAAGTCCAGTCAGAACCCAAATTTTTCCTGGAAACACAACCTGTTTGTGCTTTTGAGGATTCGCTTCAAGGAAAGCAGTGATTTATTTTCAAGAGTGAATATAGGATACTATTACCACGTGGTGAAATTTTCTCTGAGTGTTGAATTTTTGAATTTTTGAGTCATTGTTGAGTGTTGAATTTTTGAAATCATTGTAAATCATAGTCAGAAATGACCCTTGCTCCCAATTGGAAACAGAGTGAAAATTGTATTAAAATCTTCCCCCATTTAAATAACTAATGTGCTTTAACTAACGCATTAGAAGACAAAATATGCAAAAGAACTGATATAAAATATGCCTGGATCTCAATGTGATCTGTAAAAGGTTAACAACATTTAGAAGGAAAGAAAAGTAGAATTGTTCAGCACAAATATATGTATTTGTATACATTTAAAACTGACAAATGAAGTTATTCATAGAGCATGACATAATTAGACCCAGATGACACATCCCGTGCTGGAATGCTTAGACCACCTTAGACTGCGTTTCTATTGGCTATTTCCTTGTGGCTGCACCTGTACTTTGCTCCAAGCGTCAAGTCCAGTCAGAACCCAAATTTTTCCTGGAAACACAACCTGTTTGTGCTTTTGAGGATTCGCTTCAAGGAAAGCAGTGATTTATTTTCAAGAGTGAATATAGGATACTATTACCACGTGGTGAAATTTTCTCTGAGTGTTGAATTTTTGAAATCATTGTAAATCATAGTCAGAAATGAGTCCAGTTAGAACCCAAATTTTTCCTGGAAACACAACCTGTTTGTGCTTTTGAGGATTCGCTTCAAGGAAAGCAGTGATTTATTTTCAAGAGTGAATATAGGATACTATTACCACGTGGTGAAATTTTCTCTGAGTGTTGAATTTTTGAAATCATTGTAAATCATAGTCAGAAATGACCCTTGCTCCCAATTGGAAACAGAGTGAAAATTGTATTAAAATCTTCCCCCATTTAAATAACTAATGTGCTTTAACTAACGCATTAGAAGACAAAATATGCAAAAGAACTGATATAAAATATGCCTGGATCTCAATGTGATCTGTAAAAGGTTAACAACATTTAGAAGGGAAGAAAAGTAGAATTGTTCAGCACAAATATATGTATTTGTATACATTTAAAACTGACAAATGAAGTTATTCATAGAGCATGACATAATTAGACCCAGATGACACATCCCGTGCTGGAATGCTTAGACCACCTTAGACTGCGTTTCTATTGGCTATTTCCTTGTGGCTGCACCTGTACTTTGCTCCAAGCGTCAAGTCCAGTCAGAACCCAAAATTTTCCTGGAAACACAACCTGTTTGTGCTTTTGAGGATTGGCTTCAAGGAAAGCAGTGATTTATTTTCAAGAGTGAATATAGGATACTATTACCACGTGGTGAAATTTTCTCTGAGTGTTGAATTTTTGAAATCATTGTAAATCATAGTCAGAAATGAGTCCAGTCAGAACCCAAATTTTTCCTGGAAACACAACCTGTTTGTGCTTTTGAGGATTCGCTTCAAGGAAAGCAGTGATTTATTTTCAAGAGTGAATATAGGATACTATTACCACGTGGTGAAATTTTCTCTGAGTGTTGAATTTTTGAATTTTTGAGTCATTGTTGAGTGTTGAATTTTTGAAATCATTGTAAATCATAGTCAGAAATGACCCTTGCTCCCAATTGGAAACAGAGTGAAAATTGTATTAAAATCTTCCCCCATTTAAATAACTAATGTGCTTTAACTAACGCATTAGAAGACAAAATATGCAAAAGAACTGATATAAAATATGCCTGGATCTCAATGTGATCTGTAAAAGGTTAACAACATTTAGAAGGAAAGAAAAGTAGAATTGTTCAGCACAAATATATGTATTTGTATACATTTAAAACTGACAAATGAAGTTATTCATAGAGCATGACATAATTAGTTTATTTGTATTTATGTACCAAAATCACGTTTTTTTCGAACTACACCGTTAAGTACACATGGTTAAGGCATCGGACTAGTAACCGGAGGATTTTCCCAATGGTTACATGTTCAAATGCAGACCTACCATTGTAGACCGCCATGCACGTGTGATGTACGCGCAAGTTAAATCCGTGGCACCGAATGTCCTCTCGGCTTCACGGATTTACCCCTCTGAGGGTTATCACTAGATTTAGTAGTATAGATAAACATTTTCTAATAAACCACAAAGACGTATTTAGAGAAGGGGGGACAGGAATTCCGGAAACTAAATGAAATTTTGATTTCTGTTTACAAAAATCTTAATTTTTTTTTTTTTTTTTAAGTCTGCCTTTTCGAAACCTTCCGTATTTTTTTCTGGATACGCCCCGACATCTCGTATCAAAACGGGCTTTGTAAGTTCTAAAATGTAAAACGTGGGCTCATAGAGTAGATGATAATAAGGTGTTTACAGGGTAGTGTTATCGTTAACAAAACACACAATAATCTATACTATTTGCAGTGAAATAATATTGTGAATTGTGAATACTTAGTTAAACTATTCCTTTATTATTTGTTTTATGCGTTATCTGTTTAAGACGATTTTAATTGTGTCCTACAAAGTGAATTTTAAATCATGGTGTATTTGAAATTATTTATTTTCCTTCTCAGGTACAAAGCAGGAGGGCGGGGAGCGAGTTAGAAAGTACGTTTTGGTCCCAACACTCATAAAAATGTAGTTTGAAGAAAATATGTTGCGTTGTCATCCAGATCTGAACTAAAGTTTCTGGCTCCTCAGGAAGTTTGCTTAAAATCGATTGCAAAATTTGCTAACACACATACTCGAAAGCAAATTAATAAAAACGTGGTAATGAACAACAATAATAAAATTGTTATGGTATTACTTCAATGAAAATTTGAAACAATTTAAGTACGTTACAAATATACCATTAAACTACAATAGAAATTTATTTGTATTGCGGAGAATGCCATTAAATTAATATTGAAAATTAATATTTTGGATTAATGTGCATCTCCTCCCCACACACACACACGCACAGACTGACCCAGTACCTTCAAGAAATTTCAATATCAGACATCGTTTCGTACGAAAGGAACATAAATTTTAAATGACTTATTAAGAATTACAAAAGGATCTTTACTCATAACAGTCATTACAATGAGGGAATTATTTTATTTTTAAAAAATGAATTTCGTACAAAGAAGTATTGTTGGGGTAGTAATAGTAAAGTATAAAACAGCAAGCTCAATTTCCTATACATGAATATTTCTTGGCCCTATACAATTTATACTGCAGCCCAGTACTGGGCACGAGCAGCTGCTTGCGTGCAAGTAAAATACCGGTTTAAATTTGGCGATTATAAAAAAAGTATCACAGAAGTTTCTATCGTCGCAAAGTGCAATAAGGCGCTGATTGTGGGAGTTCCTTCGCTAATCATGAAAAGGGACCCTATTTCTACCTTTCACCTATTTTCAACAATTGACGCGTCCGAAGTACCTTCCCCCCAAATAACACATCCCGTGCTGGAATGCTTAGACCACCTTAGACTGCGTTTCTATTGGCTATTTCCTTGTGTCTGCGTCTGCACCTGAACTTTGCGCCAAGCAGCAAGTCCAGTCAGAACCCAAATTTTTCCTGGGAACACAACCTGTTTGTGCTTGAGGAGTCGCTTCAGGGAAAGCAGTGATTTATTTTCAAGTGTGAATATAGGATACTATTACCGCGTGGTGAAATTTTCTCTAATGAGACTGTTGAATCTAACATTGAATCTCATGGCCTGCGAAAAAAGTAAGTGTACATTTTTATAAATTTTGCCATATTTGAGGCATGTAGTTTTAAAAGCTCTTCAATCCATGCTTAAAAATGTCTTTTAGGAAACACAAAAACGTTTCCCTGTGAAAGAAATTTAGAAGCATTTTACTCCCGGTCTGGGTTGGATTTGATCCACCAGGCTTTGCAGGGCCCGATTATGACCAACGTGGGAAAGGGGCATTGATGAATTTGGGGCCCCCCATCTATGAAATTTGTTTTATTTTTCATATAAAAAAGAATATTTCAGAACATTTGAAATTGGGGGCCCTCAGCAAAATCCCGATTTGCCGATGCGATAAGACCCTGGGTTTGCAGGGTAATATAGCAAATTATGAGCTTGCGAAACATGGGAAAAAGCTTATTTCCGAAAAACATAGATTGAGCAGGGCTTTATTTATTTAATGATTTGTTGTTACGGGTAAATGCAAAGGAAATGAACACACTCATTCAACCTCACCATGTTGGATTTCGAAAAACACTTTTGTACAGAATTAATACCCCGGTAACACGAAGACAAACAACGGAAATCCGCTGGTTTCCTCATTCAGGATATTCATGCATCCACTGGATGATGCCGTTTGCTACGTAGCAATACGCAGGATGTCCAGTGGGCATCACAATGTCACACTTATCGATGTCTACCGGATGTCCGATGGGACGCTGACAGGACCTTACACTGGATGTTTACAGGTCAATTTGATACGATAGACGGCCTGCAAATGTCCGATAGGACTATCGCAGGACCTTTATAGAACATTGCCAGTTTAATCACTGGATGTTTACAGGTCCAGTTTGATACGATAGACGGCTTGCAAATGTCCGATAGGACTATCGCAGGACCTTTATAGAACATTGCCAGTTTAATCACTGCATGTTTACAGGTCCAGTTTGATGCGATAGACGGCTTGCAAATGTCCGATAGGACTATCGCAGGACCTTTATAGAACATCACCAGTTTAATCACTGGATGTTTACAGGCCTACAATTTGATCTTATAGATGATCTACAAATATCCCTCTGGATAATTGCAGGACCCTTATTTAACTCTTAAAAATAACTATTGGGTGTTTATAACCTTTACACTGTAGATATCCGATTAGAAATTTATAGAATCAATTTACTGCATTTATTACATTTAATTTTGCTATTAATGTGGTAAGTGAAATACTGCCACATTAGCAGCATAATTAAATATCTTATAAATACTGTAAATTGATTTTTTAATCTCCAATGGGATATAAACAGTAAAAAGTTTCAAACATCCAATAATTATTTTTGGCAACGCTCTATAAAAGTCCAATTTCCCAGCAGGATATTTGTAGCTCAACTATTGGTATTTAGTTACTAAAAATTTGTTTAAGTGTACTTTACTTTGATATACTACAGCTTACTGAAGAAATGAGAAAATTTTTGTAGTCTAAAAAAAGCACACAACACTTTCTTAGTACATATTGAATTTCAGTTTGAAATTAATAACCTTCAAATTCACTAGTTCCTTGCTTTTCATGTTATTAAAAATAAAGCTTAAATTGTTTTTTCTTTGGTAGGGCTAATTTAAGAAATGCTTGTGTAACCTACACAAAATTTAAAATTAAGCAAAATGCTAACCTAAAGCAAATTTAATTACTTTAGGAGAGGTTAATTTATATAAATTACACGTAAACAAAAAGCTTAATGCAAAATTTTGTAAACAATATAATTTAAATACTAATCAGTGATTTCAGCTGCTGTATAAAATTTTTCATTAAGGCTAATAAGTTAATTACTAGAATAAACAAATCTGATGAATAATTAACGTTGTAAAAATAAAACAATATTTCAATTAAAAACAGTCCTTGTGAATTAGAAATTACAGCAGATTATAGAAATGAAAAAGAGTCAAGTTGCAAATTTGTACGACAGAGGAAGAACAACTGAAATATACTCCTTCTCCTACTCTGAATTCTAAGAGAATTGGTCATTAAAATAAATCCGACAATTTATGAAAAAAAAAATCAAGAATGGCTTTAAAGAAAAGAAAAATCAGACGTACCTTTTGCTCAAGTTAATAGATATGCCTGAAAATAATTAGCATAAGAACAACGAAATTTTTTGAAACACAATTTATTTATTGTTCGTCATTTATTTTTACATATATATTATTCTCTCTTTGGCATGACACAATGACGTTTTTACATATTTAATATTTGAACATGTTCGTGATGGGTATTCTTTACAAAATAAGTCATGACACCATGGCAGAGTATGGAATTCCTCTCCAACTAGTTTTATCACACCTATTTAGTCAGTCTTCACACACAGCACCTGAAAAAATGGTTAAAAATGCTGTAAATATATCTATAAATAAACAACTAGCATTTAATGCACATATGCTTTTGCCTGAATGATTTGAAACAGGTATTTTATTTTAAATTTTATTATGCTTACAGCCAGATTTCATCAAGAATCATCAATTCAACAGTTTGGTAAAACACACATTTGCTGTGATTTTATGAGGAAGTCTTTATTTTATTTGCGAAGAGAAGAAAAGATTATTTAAGAGAAAAGTTGAAAGGTTTTTTTTTTTTTTTCAGAGACAATTAACTTCTAAAAATAGCTCTTATGAAAGATAATTTTTAAATAACTGAAAGGTGAGTGCGAGTCCTAAATATATACTTCTTTTTAATTGCAGATCTTTAAAAAGAATGTTTCAAACTATAAAGCTAACTTTGAACATGCATGACATGCATCTACCACCTTTGGTACACATACCGCCCTTTCTTGCACAATTCCTAATACTAGACCTATCCACTTAGTATTTTCCCTAGGATAACCTTTAAATGACAAAGGTTAAAATAAACATTTGATTCTAAGAATGCCCCAGTGAAAGAAATTCCATCAGAATTAGCACAATGTTGTGCATGAGAAGGCTTTTTAGGAAATTTTGTGTAATGAACTCTGCTGGATGTACTGCATTATGGGGGAAAGACATGAATTCGACAAAAAGTGCATTAAAAATAGCAAGTATGCCTGCAACAACTGAAGCTAAAGTTCCTATGGACATTTGCAAAAAGCTCATCACCCTCAAGGGAAAAAAACTGCTAATTGATCAATAAAAGAAGAAAAATGTGGGAAATCAGCACATTTGGGTCCACAATTTTAAACTCTTAAAGGATAAAAATAAAAGTTAGTACAATTTCAAAAGGTTCACGCAATGGAACATGTTTCTAATAAAGCATTTTGTCTTTTGAAAATGAAAAATGATTAGATTTTATTTGAATATACGATTTTTAGGGTAATGATAAAAAATAAAATTTAGCTTTCTTTTTGATGATTTGTTCAAATTTAAGGATATCCAATAACAAGTTTCCATATGAAAAACTCTCTTTCATAACTTTCAAGAGAAAATTCTCCTTGTCAAGAATATTCTTCAAAAGATTACTGAGAATTTAACAACACTAACTATTCATAAATATTATTAATCTAATTTTGTAAACAGAATTTTTTATACACTCTAAATCTCCCCCCCCCAAAAAAAAGTGGTTCATTTTCACGCTGAAAATGTTACAAGTTTGGGTGCTTTCTGGTAACAACAAAAGGTTACAATCTGTTGTGGTTTCTCATTCTCAATGGTGGATCAATTCAAGATAAGCAGAACCAGCGAAAATACTGTAGATTTTCATTTTGGCTAGAAAGAGCATATCAAATTAATTAGTAACTTAGTCCAAACGTGCTAAAACTTAACTACAATTAAGGTCCATAATAATTTAATGAATTAAGTCTCTTTTTTTTCCTTTGAATCATAAGCAACTGTGTTCTTCAGCCAATTCCTCACCAGAATTCTCCAAGACTTCAATTTTAACCCCTTTAATGTAAAACAATAAAGTATTACAATTAAAGTTTATAAAAACAAATTGCATGTTACTCATCCACGTTAATGTATTAGTATGTGATAGATTATCTCATTACTAAAAACTGAAATTGCATCAAATGTTAATGATAGGTTATCCACACATCTAAAATTTGTAAAACAGATGTAAATTGATATTTTTAGTTTGCAACTTTCATCAACTTAATTAGAATAGTGAGAATTTTATTGTCTATTTGTTGAGAGGTTAGGTAATCAGAAGGAATTTAACTAGTTTAAACTTTCGATTTTGAGAAGTCATGCTGTTTAAAAATCAAAGTACTTAGAAATATAAAACAAAATTATTTTTTAACACTCTGTATGAGTTAATAAATTTATATATATATATATATATATATATATATATATATATATATATATATATATATATATATATATATATATATATATATATATATATATATATATATATATATATATAATCAGGAGTTGATTATTATCCAAGTCGAAATGCTGCACTCAGTGAGTTAAAATAACATATTTATAGTCCAATTACATAAAATAAAAGCTTCTGCTAATTTAAGGGATGATACACATGACTATTAAAATCATTATAATTTATTAAAGTAATTAAAAAACTTTGTAAAAAACACACATAAGAAGTAAAAGGAAAGAGGATACGAACGTTTCGTTCAAAAATTGTTTTGAACTTCTTCAGTCCAAGCCCTTCGACGTAAAGAACACAGGGAACTGAAAAGAGAAAAAACAAGCAAGATGTTGCCACAAGGGGCAAAGAAAAGTCGAACAAAACCACGGAGAGGGGAGAAAAAAAAATTAAAAAAGGGGGATAAAAAGGAAAGGAAAGAAGCACAAAAAATACAGAAATAAAAAAGGAATAAAGAAAAATAATAAAAAAGGGAACACACAAGTACAAACACACACACAAAAAAGAGAAAACAGAACAAACAAACAAAAAACAAATAGCACACGATTTATTTTTTTTTTTTATTTTTTTTTAATAAAAACCACGAACAGGACAGCACAATAAATATATATATAATATTTTTTTTTTATAATAAAAACGAAAAAGAAAGACAGTAACACACGTACATACACATTAAAGAAACAGGGAAAAAAAGGGGGGGTAGACGAAGAAAGTGAAAAGAACCTTACAACAGCAACTTCCAAGCAGAATGAACGAAAGGAACGGAAGAACCATCGTTCACAAGACGATCTAAGTGCTGGGTAATGGAAAAACCTTCCAAAAAATCCAGATGGGACAAAGACTGAGGAGTGCACAAAATCTTAGCCTTAGAAAACTGAAATCGATGATTGGAATTCCAACAATGTGAGGCAATAGAAGATTTGGAAAGTTCGTGCTTAGAGACATATCTCTCATGCTCTTTGAGCCTAAATTTGAGAGCTCTTCTGGTCTGACCAATATAGCCCAAATCACAAGATTCACAAGGAATATAATAAACACCCCAACGGTTCTCAGTAGGAATAGGATCTTTAAGGGAAGAAAATTTAAGTTTATTAACAGGTTTAAAAATGACTTTGAAACCGAAATTTTTGAGAAGTTTAGAAATTTTGTAGCATAAAGGTGAAAAGAAAGGTAGTACAATTAATTCGTTGTGAAAATTAATAGTATTAGTAGAAGTATTAGGCTTATTAAATTTAGAAACAGCTTTATCAATAATAGAGGGGCTAAAACCACGAGAAACAGCTAAGGATTTTAAGTAACTAATTTCATTATTAAGAGAAGAAGAATCAGAGCAAATTTTGATAGCACGAAACACATAAGTGTAAAAAGCAGAAAGTTTTTGCTGGTAAGGATGATTAGATAGGGCATGAGGAGGTAAAGATATAGAAAAGGGCTTGCGGAAAACAGAAGTAGAGAAACCGTCAGGATTCCTAGAAACAAGAACATCCAAAAAAGGTAAAGAATTGTTGCACTCCTCTTCTAGAGTAAATTGGATACACGGATCAACAGAATTAACGATCAAAAGTAAATTAGAAATATCACAATTGGAATCCACTAGAACGAAAGTATCGTCAACATATCTGACCCAGCACGGAAAATTAAAGACCTTGAAGAGTTTCTCTTCAAAATAATGCATATAAATATCACATAAGAGAGGTGAGAGAGAATTACCCATAGCAAGACCCTCGGTTTGTTTATAGAAAGAGCCATTAAAAATGAAAGCAGTTTGTTTAATACAAACGCTTACTAAAGCTATAAACTCTTTAATCTCAATAGAAGAATAATGAAACTCGCGTAAACGCTTTTCCAAACAGTCAATCGCACCTTGGATAGGAACATTAGTGAATAAAGATTTAACATCAAGAGAAAGCATTTTACAATTAGTAGGAGAAAGAAGTTTAACTTTGTTAACGAAATCATAAGAGTTTTTAACAGTGTGGGTATTACTAGCAGTCAAAGGTGAAAGAGTATGCGAGAGGAAACGTGCAAGGTTATAAGAAGCAGTACCAATGTTAGAAACAATGGGGCGAAAGGCAAGAGAAGGTTTATGAATTTTAGGAAGGGCATAGAAACGAGCACAGTTAGCAATAGAAGGAATAACATAACGTTTAGTTTGAGCATTTAAGATTACAGAGGACTTCACAGTGTGTTTAATTTCAGAAAGGTGACTGTTAGTAGGATCAGAATTTAATTTAGTGTATGGACCAGTGGTTAGCATGTTATTAATACAATCAACATAAGAAGATTTATCAAGTAAAACAGTCTGGCCGCCTTTATCAGCTTTAGTAATGAGTAAATTAGGGTTAGAATTAAGTTCTTTGAGAGCAGTTTTTTGAGAACGAGAAAGGTTAGATTTGGCATGCATATTATTTGAAGAGATAGTATTAGCAATAAGATGTCGCAAAGTATCAAGTTGGTTAGAAGAGAGTTTACTATTTCTAACTTGCTATGGGTAATTCTCTCTCACCTCTCTTATGTGATATTTATATGCATTATTTTGAAGAGAAACTCTTCAAGGTCTTTAATTTTCCGTGCTGGGTCAGATATGTTGACGATACTTTCGTTCTAGTGGATTCCAATTGTGATATTTCTAATTTACTTTTGATCGTTAATTCTGTTGATCCGTGTATCCAATTTACTCTAGAAGAGGAGTGCAACAATTCTTTACCTTTTTTGGATGTTCTTGTTTCTAGGAATCCTGACGGTTTCTCTACTTCTGTTTTCCGCAAGCCCTTTTCTATATCTTTACCTCCTCATGCCCTATCTAATCATCCTTACCAGCAAAAACTTTCTGCTTTTTACACTTATGTGTTTCGTGCTATCAAAATTTGCTCTGATTCTTCTTCTCTTAATAATGAAATTAGTTACTTAAAATCCTTAGCTGTTTCTCGTGGTTTTAGCCCCTCTATTATTGATAAAGCTGTTTCTAAATTTAATAAGCCTAATACTTCTACTAATACTATTAATTTTCACAACGAATTAATTGTACTACCTTTCTTTTCACCTTTATGCTACAAAATTTCTAAACTTCTCAAAAATTTCGGTTTCAAAGTCATTTTTAAACCTGTTAATAAACTTAAATTTTCTTCCCTTAAAGATCCTATTCCTACTGAGAACCGTTGGGGTGTTTATTATATTCCTTGTGAATCTTGTGATTTGGGCTATATTGGTCAGACCAGAAGAGCTCTCAAATTTAGGCTCAAAGAGCATGAGAGATATGTCTCTAAGCACGAACTTTCCAAATCTTCTATTGCCTCACATTGTTGGAATTCCAATCATCGATTTCAGTTTTCTAAGGCTAAGATTTTGTGCACTCCTCAGTCTTTGTCCCATCTGGATTTTTTGGAAGGTTTTTCCATTACCCAGCACTTAGATCGTCTTGTGAACGATGGTTCTTCCGTTCCTTTCGTTCATTCTGCTTGGAAGTTGCCGTTGTAAGGTTCTTTTCACTTTCTTCGTCTACCCCCCCTTTTTCCCCTGTTTCTTTAATGTGTATGTACGTGTGTTACTGTCTTTCTTTTTCGTTTTTATATATAAAAAAAAAAATATATATATTATTCTATTTATATATTTATTGTGCTGTCTGTTCGTGGTTAAAAAAATAAAAAAAAAAAAAAAATCGTGTGCTATTTGTTTTTTGTTTGTTTGTTCTGTTTTCTCTTTTTTGTGTGTGTGTTTGTACTTGTGTGTTCCCTTTTTTTATTATTTTTCTTTATTCCTTTTTTATTTCTGTATTTTTTGTGCTTCTTTCCTTTCCTTTTTATCCCCCTTTTTTAATTTTTTTTCTCCCCTCTCCGTGGTTTTGTTCGACTTTTCTTTGCCCCTTGTGGCAACATCTTGCTTGTTTTTCTCTTTTCAGTTCCCTGTGTTCTTTACGTCGAAGGGCTTGGACTGAAGAAGTTCAAAACAATTTTTGAACGAAACGCGTATCCTCTTTCCTTTTACTTCTTATGTGTGTTTTTTACAAAGTTTTTTAATTACTTTATCGTTTAACACCAGTATTTTGAGTGTTTTTTCAGTTGTTTTGTTTATTTGGACTATTAACACTCACTTTTGTTCTCTCTTTTCTTCCTTCCTTCTTCGTGTGCTTTTTCTTGCTTATTTCTTTTCTGTTTTTGTGTTTTCTGTATGGATTCATCTTTGTTTAACCGTTTTTCCCGTTTACGATTGAAACGTTCTCGTTTCTTGAATCATTTAGGTTTTCTTGTTCGATGCAAACGCAGTAATGTCATTCCTAAGTTCATTGACATTAAGTGCAATATTCACGGTTCTTCTCGTGTTGATAAGGCTCTGAATAGGTCTAAGCGGGCGGTTTTACGGGCTTTTATTCAGGATGTTCGTTATAAAGTTTCGATTCTTGAATCTGATCTTTATGATCTCCATTTGCTTTTGAGTAAGTCTTACCCTGCGTTTGCTAACTGGGAAAAACGGAATTTCGCTTATGTTGAACAACGTTCTATTTCTCACAGAGCTACTTTGGATAAGAAATTCCAAGCTCTTCTTCCGGTTAGGTCTTCCCTCGGTTCTGTTAGTCCTCTTGTTCAGGACACTGTTGTTAATTTGTCTTCACATGTTTTAACTGATTCTCAGAGAGATGCTCTTAGTTTAGGTTTGAATTTTTCTCGTGTTAGTAACGTTTCGGTTTCCAAACTTATTGCTCCTATGGAAAACTCCTTTAAAAATAGTAAACTCTCTTCTAACCAACTTGATACTTTGCGACATCTTATTGCTAATACTATCTCTTCAAATAATATGCATGCCAAATCTAACCTTTCTCGTTCTCAAAAAACTGCTCTCAAAGAACTTAATTCTAACCCTAATTTACTCATTACTAAAGCTGATAAAGGCGGCCAGACTGTTTTACTTCATAAATCTTCTTATGTTGATTGTATTAATAACATGCTAACCACTGGTCCATACACTAAATTAAATTCTGATCCTACTAACAGTCACCTTTCTGAAATTAAACACACTGTGAAGTCCTCTGTAATCTTAAATGCTAAAACTAAACGTTATGTTATTCCTTCTATTGCTAACTGTGCTCGTTTCTATGCCCTTCCTAAAATTCATAAACCTTCTCTTGCCTTTCGCCCCATTGTTTCTAACATTGGTACTGCTTCTTATAACCTTGCACGTTTCCTCTCGCACACTCTTTCACCTTTGACTGCTAGTAATACCCACACTGTTAAAAACTCTTATGATTTCGTTAACAAAGTTAAACTTCTTTCTCCTACTAATTGTAAAATGCTTTCTCTTGATGTTAAATCTTTATTCACTAATGTTCCTATCCAAGGTGCGATTGACTGTTTGGAAAAGCGTTTACGCGAGTTTAATTATTCTTCTATTGAGATTAAAGAGTTTATAGCTTTAGTAAGCGTTTGTATTAAACAAACTGCTTTCATTTTTAATGGCTCTTTCTATAAACAAACCGAGGGTCTTGCTATGGGTAATTCTCTCTCACCTCTCTTATGTGATATTTATATGCATTATTTTGAAGAGAAACTCTTCAAGGTCTTTAATTTTCCGTGCTGGGTCAGATATGTTGACGATACTTTCGTTCTAGTGGATTCCAATTGTGATATTTCTAATTTACTTTTGATCGTTAATTCTGTTGATCCGTGTATCCAATTTACTCTAGAAGAGGAGTGCAACAATTCTTTACCTTTTTTGGATGTTCTTGTTTCTAGGAATCCTGACGGTTTCTCTACTTCTGTTTTCCACAAGCCCTTTTCTATATCTTTACCTCCTCATGCCCTATCTAATCGTCCTTACCAGCAAAAACTTTCTGCTTTTTACACTTATGTGTTTCGTGCTATCAAAATTTGCTCTGATTCTTCTTCTCTTAATAATGAAATTAGTTACTTAAAATCCTTAGCTGTTTCTCGTGGTTTTAGCCCCTCTATTATTGATAAAGCTGTTTCTAAATTTAATAAGCCTAATTCTTCTACTAATACTATTAATTTTCACAACGAATTAATTGTACTACCTTTCTTTTCACCTTTATGCTACAAAATTTCTAAACTTCTCAAAAATTTCGGTTTCAAAGTCATTTTTAAACCTGTTAATAAACTTAAATTTTCTTCCCTTAAAGATCCTATTCCTACTGAGAACCGTTGGGGTGTTTATTATATTCCTTGTGAATCTTGTGATTTTGGCTATATTGGTCAGACCAGAAGAGCTCTCAAATTTAGGCTCAAAGAGCATGAGAAATATGTCTCTAAGCACGAACTTTCCAAATCTTCTATTGCCTCACATTGTTGGAATTCCAATCATCGATTTCAGTTTTCTAAGGCTAAGATTTTGTGCACTCCTCAGTCTTTGTCCCATCTGGATTTTTTGGAAGGTTTTTCCATTACCCAGCACTTAGATCGTCTTGTGAACGATGGTTCTTCCGTTCCTTTCGTTCATTCTGCTTGGAAGTTGCTGTTGTAAGGTTCTTTTCACTTTCTTCGTCTACCCCCCCTTTTTCTTTAATGTGTATGTACGTGTGTTACTGTCTTTCTTTTTCGTTTTTATTATAAAAAAAAAAATATTGTGCTGTCCTGTTCGTGGTTTTTATTTTATTAAATAAAAAAAATAAAAAAATAAAATAAAAATCGTGTGCTTTTTGTTTGTTTGTTCTGTTTTCTCTTTTTTGTGTGTGTGTTTGTACTTGTGTGTTCCCTTTTTTTATTATTTTTCTTTATTCCTTTTTATTTCTGTATTTTTTGTGCTTCTTTCCTTTCCTTTTTATCCCCCTTTTTTAATTTTTTTTTCTCCCCTCTCCGTGGTTTTGTTCGACTTTTCTTTGCCCCTTGTGGCAACATCTTGCTTGTTTTTATCTTTTCAGTTCCCTGTGTTCTTTTCGACGAAGGGCTTGGACTGAAGAAGTTCAAAACAATTTTTGAACGAAACGTGCGTATCCTCTTTCCTTTTACTTCTTATGTGTGTTTTTTACAAAGTTTTTTAATTACTTTATCGTTTAACACCAGTATTTTGAGTGTTTTTTCAATTATAATTTATTCTCTGACTACGTACAACCATTACAATAATTAATAGATTAACAATATAAATTGAAAAAGTAAGCACTGGCTCACTCAGGGTTTTAGTTTGAGGGGGGGGGGGTAGACTACAAATTCTGCTGAACTCTGTTATAGTGACCTTGATTATATAGTTATAACTCCCTTATAATGTCAAAATATTCTGTGCCATTTGACTTGCCCATAGAACAACATGCACATGAACAATGTTGTCAAATTATAATCAGATCTTTTCAGTATCGTTGAAAATGAGTTTAACTGCCTTTGAACAGTAACTGTAAGCATTTATTCACAAACTATATAAATTGTTCTTTAGAAATAATTAAAAGACAATTTTTAAAAAGAAAAATTTAATTCATTAGGGACAATTTTCAATGCTTTTTACTTATAATACTCCCCTCTAGGGGGGGGGGGGCTTGAGCCCCCATAGCCCCCTCTGTTGGTGCCCCTATAAAAGCAACATTTGCTAGGCTGTAGTTTAAAGAAACACAAAACCTGATGCATGGTTTTGGTAAACAAAATTAATTGTGCTAGGGACTCAAAAAATTGAAAATGATTCTTTATAAACTGCAGTACACATTGAAATGAATGGAAAAAACTTTGCTTCTTACGAAACTTCCATAAAAATTTTGTTAACATGGAAATGCAGAAGAAAAGTTTTGTAACGTGTCACATCACATTTCGCAAAACTTTAAACTAATTCACAAGCTAAGAATTTTAGTAGTATTACAATTGAAAGATTTTTTGTTTATTACAGTGTGTAGTACATCTTTTGAAAAGACAATAAAATTTTTAAGGCCCTATGTTTATTTGTATATATGTACCAAAATCACATTTTTGCACACCACAATCCCTGACAGCACACTTGCCCAATTTATGTTCCATATCTGGACAAACTTGTCCAAAACATGTCTATGTCTATGATAAGATATCTCCTGGACATCATTTTAGCGACATCTTTGGAAAGTCCATAATATGTCTAGAATAAGACATGATTAGGGCATGTAACACCCCAATTAAGTCTTATTACGACAAAAACGGGAAAATCCATATTATGTCTGTTATATGACATGAATTGGACATCTAAACACCCCAATCATGTCTATTTTATGACATAAATGGGAAAATCTATCGGCGACAAACTCTGATTGGCTCAATTTGTTTGATCATGCGCAGTAACATTTTTGTATGCACGTTGTTTTTAATAATCTGTGGTGGTTGTGGTAGATAGTACCCATATATTTGCAGTTTCCTTGTCAGCTAATTATATCATTTTCATGCGCACTTCTTGCATATTGCTTGCCTATATCAGTTGTTCTTTACAATACGGGGTAATGTACAACTTTTTGACTTAATGTGTATTTTAATAAAAAAATTAAGTCGACTCGTCCCCAGACAGCACAAACTTGTCCAGAACATGTCCATATGATATCATGGACAAGTTCGGGACATAACTGACATCCCCAAATTTGTCTATATCTTGTCCATAATACGCCCCAAACTTGTCCATATGGCACAATACGGCGTCCATAATGATATCCTCTGGACAAAATATAGACATCCATATGGACATGTTATGGACATCCATAACTTGTCCATATGGACATGTTATAGACAACTAGAATATGTCCATAAAAAGACATTCTGTGGATATTTATCTCATATCCACAGTTTATTTTTATGCTATGGATAAGTTACTACCATAAAGGAACAGAAGTATCTGTTTCATCAGTAATTTCTGAAATGGAGCTATTACAAGAACTGCTTGTGGGATCACACATATTTGAATCTTCAAAAATATTTTCATCGATCCTATTTTCAAATTCATTATGAAAATAATTATAATCGTGCGCATTAATAGGCTTCGATTCAATATCATTCACATTACATTCAGCTTCAATCAGGAATAATTCATCATTAACTTCTTGTTCAACATTTCGCCATTCCTGACGAGTCGATTCAATTTTTTTATTAAAATACATATTAAGTCAAAAAGTTGTACATTACCTCGTATTGTAAAGAACAGAACAGTGATATAGGCAAGTAAAATGCAAGAAGTGCGCATAAAAATGTTATAATTGTCAACAAGGAAACTTCAAATATGTGGGTACTATCTACCACAACCACCACAGATTATTAAAAACAACGTGTATACAAAAATGCTACTGCGCATGATCAAACAAACTAAGCCAATCATAGTTTGTCGCCGATAGATTTTCCCATTTATGTCATAAAATAGACATGATTGGGGTGTTTAGATGTCCAATTCATGTCATATTACAGACATAATATGGGTTTTCCCGTTTTTGTCGTAATAAGACTTAATTGGGGTGTTACATGTCCCAATCATGTCTTATTCTAGACATATAATGGATTTTCCCAAAGATGTCGCTAAAATGATGTCCAGGAGATATCTTATCATAGACATAGACATGTTTTGGACAAGTTTGTCCAGATATGGACATAAACTGGGCAAGTGTGCTGTCTGGGTCAGGAATGGCGAAATGTTGAATAAGAAGTTAATGATGAATTATTCCTTATTGAAGCTGAATGTAATGTGAATGATATTGAATCAAAGCCTATTAATGCGCACGATTATAAAAATTTTCATAATGAATTTGAAAATAGGATCGATGAAAATATTTTTGAAGATTCAAATATTTGTGATTCTACAAGCAGTTCTTGTAATAGCTTCATTTCAGAAATTACTGATGAAACAGATACTTCTATTCCTTTATGGTAGTAACTTATCCATAGCATAAAAATAAACTGTGGATATGAGATAAATATCCACAGAATGTCTTTTTATGGACAAATTATGGATGTCCATAACATGTCCATATGGATGTCCATAACATGCCCATATAGATAGGTTTTGGATGTCCATAACATGTCCATATGGATGTCTATATTTTGTCCAGAAGATATCATTATGGACGCCGTATTGTGCCATATGGACAAGTTTGGGGTGTATTATGGACAAGATATAGACAAATTTGGGAATGTCAGTTATGTCCCGAACTTGTCCATGATATCATATGGACATGTTCTGGACAAGTTTGTGCTGTCTGGGATCTTAATACTACTATAAGAAAACTCACTCCAGGATAACTTATAATGTAAGCTGAACTAAGTATTTTCAATGCTCAAATTAATATAATTAAAATACAAATTAGTTTACTTATAAAACCAAGATTAAAACTGTTCAGATAACAAACATAAAAAGTTTGTTAATTTAAAAACCATAGCATAGCAAACTTGAAAAATTAAAATAATCAGAAAGGCTGATATTTTTTATGTAAATTTTGTTTCGTTGTAATGAACACATTTAACAATTAAAAACACAATTGTTTGTTGCATTTCTCAAATGCTATATCAGAGCACATAAATCCAGCAATATCCCATCAAAATTAATCGAAAACTTTGTGAAATAAGACAAAGAAGGGTACTATGCAAAACGATATTTTCAGGTAGTGTAAAAAGTTAATCTTTCGTCACAGTAGCAAAAATAAATAAATAATTAACAACAGAAGCAATTTAGTTAAGCATTTTCCCCTCAAAAAAATCTGAATTCTTTCTATCTAATATGTAACATGTTATTTTCAGCCTTTTTTTTTTAATGTAGAAAACTTAACCATTTAAAATATCGAGATTGACACTTATAAAAAGGCAATTTCAAAACAAATATGGATAGTCAACAACTCGAGTTGCAAAATCACAGATTTTTTTAAATCTTTGTAGTAGTACAACTTTTTTACTATTTATTTACTCCTTTCCGGCTGAAAATATACTAATTACTAGGCATTGAATAAAGCAACGTTTGCAAGCACACACACATACCACGTGAAGGAAACCAAACAATCATAAGTTTTTCAACTCTTAAAAGAAGTTTTTTTAATAATTCTTTTTACAATAAGTAATACACGTACGTATGCATTTAAAAACTTATATCTACATGAAGGTATGAAGTTCAAATACAGGTATTGTAGTTTATTAACTTCGCAAGCCACTCGCCACACTGGCACACATTTTCGCGCTCAATAATAAATGGCTACTGTCTTCCAATCACTTCCGATTCCGAAAGTTCTGATAACTGCGCACGCTCGTCTAAAGGCGCGTTTCCACTTGTGTCGTTAATGCCCCAAATGCCGTTAATTCCCCGAAAGTCGTAACGCTAAAGTAGAATTCCGTTTCAACTAGCTTCAGTTATCTCCTTTAAAAACCGTACGTTCCTCCAATGGCTATTAGCGATTTCGCGCATGCGTGTTTAAACTTTTATCTGTTTCCCGTTTTTCTTTTAAATATATCCCCATTTGTTATTTTTAAATACAGAAGAATTTCTTAAATTTGGAATTCCAATTTACGAAATTAGACCTTAAAATAACAATAAATCAGTATTCGAAAGAAAATGTTTTAGATTTTATTAAAAATGTTTAAAAGAATAGCATCTTTCTAATAAGCAATTTCTCAGTAAATATATTTTATTTTTAATACATTTTTCTATTTTAAAAAAATTGTAAGTCTTTTTTTTTAAACTTTACCTGATTACAACGATTTTTTTTAATAATACTGCTATAATCTGGAAATTTGTGTTATGCAAAATCGGTAAGTCCCGTCGACTTTGAATTTGAAAAATTCTACTGCATTTATTTAAGGGACTTTTTTAGTTAGCACATATTATACTAATTTTAGGAGGCTTAAAAAAAAAAAAAAAAAAAAAAAAAAAAACCTGGGTGTCAGTATTTTAAAGCCTCTAATTTATGGGAATCATTAAGTTAATTGAGCTGTTTTGATAGATTTAAAAGGTAGCCACATATTCGATAAATTTAAGTACTGCATGCTGTCTTTTACTAAATAAGTAATTAACAGAATATTGATATCTGCTTTTCGTGTGTTTTGTAAATTTAAGAAGTACATTATGTTATTAATTTAATTTCAGTTATCTCTAACATACACTAAAAGCATATAACTATTTCTGAAAAGGTTGTATTGTATTTTGTTATGATAAACCTACACGAGGAGTATTTCGTATTGCCTATCGAAAGGGAGAGTGCCTTGTGCGGGTGACTTTCTTAGTGCTTCTGAAGCGTATTTACGTTACATCATGAGAAAAACCGTCCAAAACTCCAAATTTTTAGATAATCAGCCGTCCGGTAGATCAGAACCCTGGACTTTTATACTTCAGTTATCTACCATCTTCAGTATCTTATCAATTCGGCTCGGGTGGGCACATCTTGTTTTAGATGCCATCTCCGGCCTTTAAATGTCTAATACAAAAGATAGTGCACGAATAAATTTAGATTTATTAATCAAATTTCTATTTGAAAAGTATTGAACAAAATTTTTAATCTGGTATTTAAAGAAATACAAAATAAAAATGAGAAAACCTATGATTTGGAAAAAATATTGGTCTTAAAATTAAAATTCAATAATTACAATAAATTTTATTTATACATGAAGAGTAAAAGAATTATCATTAAAACCAGTTAGTATGTCAAACTACTATTTTTTTTTCCTTTGAATACTAAGTAATAACTATTATTAATTAATTATGTGAGCTTTCTGAAGAGAAAAAAAAATCATTGAAATATTAATTACATATATATTGAATTTTTCAAATACAGTCAATAATATTAGAAGAATAAAGACTTAATTTTAATTAGAAATAGATGTCAAAATGCTAGAGATCATCAGAATATCACATGAAATACTTTTTAAAAAAAGTTAGGAAGGAGCTTTACAAAAAATACTGAAATTAACTATTTTTTAATTCAAAGTCATAACTATTTTTAATTATTAATTATCGCAAAATATATTATCGAAAAAATTAGTAAAGTATATAATAATGTGTTATTTTCTTTTTAAACTGAAATAAAACAAAAACGATAATAAAAGAGCGGCAGCTAGAATCGAACCCAGGTTTCCCCGGACAAGAGTCACGAGCGATACCTCCTAACCACGCTGGGTACAACCGTTATTAGTTAAGCTGTACAAATCTTGTCACATATCTCCGTGACACTGAGAGCCAAAAGCAAAAAGAAATAGAAATATTATTAAAAGAGTGACTGATTAAAACATAAGGGATAAAAATACTCAAAGGGAAGGATGGAATTATTTATTATGTGTGCATGAAGTCATGGAGAGAGAAATTGAGCGCAAATCTTTTTTTTTTCCCTTAGATTTTTTAGGTCAATTGATTGCATGAATTTTGTCCAGAGCAGATTTATAACAATTTGGAATACTGTGCTGAAAATTGATGATTAATTGAACCAAAAAAAAAAAAATTAAGAGCCTACTTATCCTTAAAAAATATGTAACTCTCATACTCTGACTTTCGCGACCGCGCCATATTGGAATCCTTTCCTTGAGAGAGCGTGGAACCAGCCAATGGGGTGACGAGATTCTTACGACTTTAGAGGTTGGAAATGAAACGTTTTTATTCCCGTAAAAACCCTCCGTAGCGGAGAAAACGACAGCTTGGGGTCGAGTTTTTAGCAGCGGTAGGCGATTTAGGGGAAATTACGACCTAGTCGAAACGCGCCTTAAAAGTGACATCGGCAGGCATCCGTCGGATTCTCTGACTGGATCTCTAGCATCTGTCAGATACAAAGTAGCCAGTGGATTTCTATAGACGCCTACAGTATGATAGACGGCTGCAGGATCTAAACGATAGCTGTAGGATATCCAACGGATGTAACTGATTATCTGGGATATTTATATAAACTACGTATTCTTTTTCTTTCTGCTTGTTTGGTAAAAAGATCTTTTTACAGCCGAAGAAGGGTGGTCCATGCGAACCACTTGAAACGGTCCGTCCGTACTGTTCACAAAGTTCTTTATTTGTTTTAACAATTGTGTGGTCATATCACTTATTATCATTGAAGCCAGAGTTTCTCAACCTGTGGGGCGCGGAAGCGTATTTAGAAAATGCGGACTGGAAATTGCATGATGGGTAATCTTGGCGAATTTCGGACTGCTTTTTTGCACCCCTGATTTAGAGGGGGAAAGCAGTTTTGGTCGCCAACCAGTGGTGTACGGTGTTCATCGCCAACACGCCAATATTGATGACGCACAGGCAAAGAATTTATAATAGCACAGGGGTGCAAATAAGAATTCCCGCGTTTTCATTTTAACGGCCGTTTCGATGTCTACGTGGTGGTGTACACGGTAGTCTGATGGATGGTATTCCAGAAAAAAGGAGGTAAATAATGCTTTTTTAAAAGAAATATAATTATCAGATTATTAAGGAATAGTTTGTGTGCATTTTTCTGCTTTCAATTTTCCGAAATATGTAGCTGTATTGTGTAAACAATTTCTGAATGTGATTTACTGGCCATAGATTTGTTTATTGCATTACAACCTGATTTTTCTCTTTATTATTTTATTTTTAAAACGTATAATTGATTAAAAATGTAAACATGTCTGCAATATTTTCGCGAAAGTTTTAATATTTGTATAATTCACTCAAGGACAGTGACAAAAGCTATGCTTACATTTCCTACTCAAAATCAAGCTTAATAATAATACAGGTACATTTAAAAGATGAACTATAAATTTATATTTAATGGGTGTAAAATGTCAATCAACATTTTCATTTAGCGATTAGAATTTATTGCAATTAGATCATCAATTTAAACAATATCTGTTTATTCTCTTTCATTTGTAGTATAATTTGTTGCATTAATTAAATCGTTTGTTCTTTATCATTTAGAAGTATAATGATTTTTTTCACTAATCTGTTATGGTTATATTGTGAATCATGTAGTAATTAATACTGTTGTAAATAGTTTGCATTTCCACACAGTAAATTCCTGTTAAAATCTAATTAAAAACTTTCAAAGTAGGTAATTTAATTCTGTGATTTTTTCTTGCCTTCCCCCCCCCCTCCCTTTCTGAAAAAATAAGTAAAATGTGTTTGTTGTAATTTTGAATTTTGCTGTAAGTAGCTTATTTGATTAATTCCTTCTATTTATTACATACTAAAGATGAACAATTTTTCATACAGATTTTAATTGCTTGGATATGTGCACTATGACACTTTATTCTGGATTTATGATGATTAGCTGTGTGTTTCATCTCACAAGCATATGGTGATATTAGAATAGTTCCATTATTCTCATCACAGTAAAAAAATAATATTTTCAGCATGCCCAGTTGAGCACATTGCTCTATAAAAATAGTACATACCTAGACAAAAGATTTACATACCTAAAAACAAGCAAATTTGCCAAAACAAAACTTAAAACAGTCGAACTTGCTCCCCCACCTCTCAGATCAAACTTTATTATGGACAGCCAGTTCCTTTGACTCAAAGAAAATACTTTTTGGTAGGGAGTACAACTTACCTGTTTACCGTCTTGTGAATTATGTGAATATGAAACATATATATAATACAAAAATACTAGCCCAATCATGTTTTTGCTTAATATACCTTGTGGTTAAAATTTTTCAGTTATCATTTATTCATTGTATTATTTGTTTCCTTAAGGTTGTGAATTCATCCATTTATTGCTTTTGAAAAGTCAAGTTTCGCCACACAACATATAGCTGAAAGAAAAGCCAGCTGGACTGTGTTCAGAGTCTGGATGATTTTCTTTTCCAGTCTCTGAATGTGGTCTTGCTAGCACATAAAAAGATGAAGAAAGGGGGATCTTTGAACCTGTAAAATGGAATGCTGACAACATCATTGTTTTGCAGTGAGATTCCTGATATGGCATCTGCTTCAGAAGTAGGTCTTTAAAAAGTAAACTTTATGCTACTAAAACTATATTGTTAAAATAACCTTCATGTTGCTCAGCTTATGAAACATTTACTTATTTATTACAAAAATACTTTTATCATCCAAATTTAATCTGTTATTTTTTTCTGAAATAAGCTGTTCATATAAAAAATTCCATCTATTTTGGAATGGATATTAACATGAAGTATTATAAATAGATATGTAAAATTGAAGAAAATGCATAAATGAATTAGTTTTGAAAATAATTAATCCTTTGAGAATTTTGGAAAAGGGAAAAATATGCTTGTGTATGAAAGAAGGAGGTTGTTAAGTGGCTAAACCCACCAGTGAACACAGGAATAACCTGTTTTTTCACATCATTGGTAGGTACAACTGTGAAGTATCCAGTGATGGCGCCAGACTTTCCCTGACGGGAGAGTCATCTTCCCCGACAGGGGGGCCAAATGATAAAACCCCAAAATCAGTACCTGCACATCCTCTCAAAAAAGTATTCGAGTAAGAGATATATTTCCTACTTTGGTTTCATATATTAAAAATTACTATGATGAGATGGTCATTAATTATCTGTTCTTGCTTAACAGGAAAGCCCAGTGATTTTCAAGTTAAAAAGGTCTTTACAAAGGCAATTGTCAGCAGATCGGGCAACCCTGCTTACCCTAGAAATGTGGATCTTGTTCGCTGGTTCCTCCGAATCCCGAGAAACATACTCCGAGCTGCAGATAATCAATATTCAGTATATGAATATCGTATAATTCCAAGCAGAATGAGAATGGAAGTGAACGGAACCTCTACGGTTGGGTCAGACACTTTGAATGGAATTTTTTATCTGGTTGCAAATTTCCTTCGTTTTTCTAAACCAACAAATTCTCTAAAAAAAATCCCCGAAGGGGAGTGCATGGCCCTCCTGATCCCCATGCTGGCACCACCCCTAGAAGTATCATAAGCTATGTTGTATTTAGACAGGGTTTCTACAGACCTGGAAAGTCAGGGAAATGCAAGAATATTCGAATTTTTCGGCAAAATCAAGAAAATACTTCCTGTTTGAACCTAATTGTAGAAATTATTTTCATTTTCTTATTTAACCTTATAAATAATTTTAAAATGTGTCCTTTAACATATCTTGTTCAGTTGAAATATTCTTAATTTTATCCTAAATTATTATCAAACATGGTTTTTGTTAGAATCCAGTGATGTCAAATAATATTTTTGTGTCTATTGATTTTATTATTATTATTTGTAAAAAAGGGGCAAAATATATAAAAAGTTATTAATTAAAGGATGTAATATTAAAAATAGAAATGCAAAATTCGGGAAAGCATGCTAAATAAAATGTCAGGGAAGAGCATGATAGATGTCAGGGAAGCAAAAGCTATGAAATCTGTAGAAACCCTGTTAGTGCAAGTGGGCAGATGACTGTCTGTGACGTGACCAAAAATACCATGTAAGTATTGTCTAACATCCTTTTCATGCATTCAGCAGTGTTTTTTTTTGCATACTTCTAAATATTTTGTTTCTCGGTGAAACAACCATCTGATTAAGCAATGGCAAAATCAATGACTGTGTAAACAAAGTAATCACAACTTAAAAGATGATTCTTATAAAGGAGGAGCAATATAAGGGATTGTTGTAAATAAGATTCTAATAGGTGCATATTGGTCATTCAGAGATTGCATATAATATGATCCCTGAACACAAGTTAAAAAAAAAATAATAATAAAATGTCAGAATTTCTAAAGAATCAATTTATCACTTAATCAAAGTAATGAAGGCAAGTAGAATTTTCTTTTGTAAGTGGTCCACTGCATTTAATCTATAATACCAGCAACCTTTAAAAAACGGCTTAGAAACATCTTAGACCATATCTTACAAAAACCTTTTTTTACTTATCAATAAAGTATTCATGATTTTTTCTACATTTGACCATCATGCTGTATTTGCTATAAAAATGCATCAACTGCTACAAAATTTTTAATGTAATGAATTAATATGAACTCTAAAAATGATTTGCATGACATTAATAGTTTTTTTACACATCTGTTAATTCTCTCTCTCTCTCCACTTTAAGCTCTATTAAGTGATTGCTTAAAATGTCTTATGATGATGCTCATCTATTTAAAAAAAGTGGGGGAGTTTATAAAAGAATGCTTTTTTAAAAAAAACAATGTCTATAGCATTTATATAGCTCTTTTGCTCAAAATAATATGCATATACTCAGGCCTTGCAGTCGTTCCTATTTTTTTTTAATTCCTACATTCATCAAAGTTTTATTTATAAAGCCTAGTGTTTGCGCCTTCACAGGACGCCTATGTTTGGCGCTTTATTTGATGAGTTATTTTTTAGATTTGCTTCGTTTCACCTCGCCTCTCCCTATACTTGAATTTTTTTGTATCACTTGCTTGTTTGGATTTTTTTGTAACACTTGCTTGTTTTTTTTTTTTTTTTTTGCACTTAGATTTAGCTTCCTTGGATTTGCAGAAATAAAAAATTTCTTTTGCTTACTACTGCTTCATATTACTTTTCGAAATACTACAGTCCACTTACGGTGGAAACACCTAGTATTTTAGTGATTTGATAGGTGAAACCTTAACATCTAAAAGAACATTTAACAACTGTTGAAGAACAGAAGTAGGAATTTTAAAAAAATAGGACTGACTGCGAGGCCTGATATACTTTAATATCTTATTTGCTTAAACCTGTTTACTTTCTTTCAGTCCTTATTAATCTTTTTTTACCAGGAAGAAACAATGAACATAGAAAAGGAATCAAGTGCAAAATAAAAATTTGTCATAGGTAACTGCACCTATACTTGGTTTTATGTATGATGGGTGAATGCACAGTTTTGTTGTCTATTGAAAGTTCTACTTCACAGGTATGCCTCTACTAAAAATACACAACCTTGTAAAAGCATGCTAAGCTCTTGAAAAGTATTCAGAGACCCTGTTGTTGAGACTGCAGTTTGGCAATCTCATGTCTGTGTCACCGCTCCATTCCTAGAAAGTCATTCTTTATAAGTGCCACGTATTATAAATTTTATGTGCCACATGCCATAGACTTTGACATTGGTCTTAAGCGAATCAAACTCGGGCACCACAAATAGTTGCTGCTGAGCTGAAAGATATGAGTTCAATTTTTATAGATCATCAATAAAATTAGTGAGTGGTGGGAGTTGGAATCAAACCTGAGATATAAAAAGTAGTGTCTAAGGCATTAAACCAGTAGTACCAGTTCTCCAGCCTTCAAATGCCGATGTTCAGTTTTGTCAAGATGGCGATTAGCATGTCTACCCAAACCTTAACCCTTTAGTACACAGTTTTGCAGTGCATTTATGCAAAGCTGCATATCCATACACCCTTTCAAAAAATATTCGATTGCAAGTCAATTTTATTATAAAGGGTTGTTCTTTATAAAATGTAGATTATGTAGTATATAATAACTTCTAACATTTATTATCAGCTGCATGCTTTGTTCAAAAATTAATCAGTTGCTCATAAAATTAACATAGGAAATTTCTCTCATAATCAAATACGTTTTGGGGTGCATGTATTATAAATAATGATCTTTCTAGAAAAATATGTGCAGTAAAGAGTTAAAGATTACAAGTTCTGAAGTTTCATACTTCAGTTTACCCAGATCAAAGGACCTGTGTTCGAATTCATATTTAAAGAACACCTCTTACATGAAACAAATATGAACATTAATTCTCTGGTATCATATATCCTGAGGTAGAGCATGTGATCACCACCTCCACAAACTCAGGAAAATGGCATGTGTACTTTTTATCCATTTGGATAAAGCCTGTAGTCGCCACTCTTGAGTTTTTGGTTTAATACCAACTTCCTCCATGTGCTCCCTAGTTATTGATAACCCGAACAAACTCGAATCTTTCATTTCTCTACAATGAAGACTAATGGAAAAAACAGCACACTTCTGTGCTTAGACACTAGCGATCCTGTGACAGGTGGCACATAAAGTCTGTAATAAAAGGTCTGGGGCCATTGCCTATGATAGCCAGTCCACTCTAATTGTGGTATGTGGAACCT
This sequence comes from Cheiracanthium punctorium, assembly GCA_038373885.1. Taxonomy (NCBI): domain Eukaryota; kingdom Metazoa; phylum Arthropoda; class Arachnida; order Araneae; family Cheiracanthiidae; genus Cheiracanthium; species Cheiracanthium punctorium. The sequence continues at coordinate 844,622 of JAWZYV010018653.1, forward strand.
TAATGGGCCACTGTTATGTTTATGACATTCTTCGACCCCACATGGGACCTTTCCTAAATATTTTCCCAGGGGCAATTTTCCAGAAAGATAAAGCTTATCCGCATACAGCTAGAGTTGCTCAAGACTTTCTATGCCATGTTCAGACTCTTCCATAGCCGGACGCTCTCCCGACTTGTCCCCTGTAGAGCATGTACGTGATCAGCTGAAATGCCAGATGCCACCATGTCACTCTGTATATGATTTGAAGGTGGCTGTTCAGAATTTGTGGGCCCATCTGCCTCAGCACTATATCAGATGTCTAATCAACTCAATGCCAAACCATGTTGTGGCATATATTGCAGCAAGAAGCGGTCCAACGCGCTATTGAAGTTTCCCTGTATTTATGTCATTGCACTCTCTGTATTTATTTAATTGAGATCAAGTGAATCTCTCATCTATGTCATTATGTCTATTAAATTTCATTTGCATCTGATGCTTTCTTCTTGGGGCACTATTTTCAATGTTACTGACTGTGCTTTAATTGTGTGGAGCAATGAACCTATGAGGCTGAGCAACACAGTATTTTGTCCATTCTAGCAATGAGACTAAAGGACCATGCCTAATATTCAAAATGTATTTGACAGAAATGTCATCTTATGTACTGATAGTGAAAATACAATGGCAGCCATTCTGACATCTGCATAAAATAATCCACAGACATCTTTCCTTTAAGTGACATAACATTGTTGCAAAATACTTATCTGTCTGATTTATAAGTTTAAAAGTCTATTGTGTAAGGAATGTTCCAGTAATCAGTCTAGTTGACAGGACAAAACACGAACTTTATTGGCTGTAGAAATTTAATGAAAAATATCTATTTCCAATTCACAGAAATTATCAAGCAATAACACGATTTTAAACAATCAGCTAATCTTCAGAGCATAAATTACAGAAATAAAATGGGCTTTCGTGATTTTTCTGAATGGAGCTTTCTTCTCCCAGACAGCACATAAGCTTAAATCAAGCTTGGCATTTCCTTGAATTTGACGTATTAATGCAAGCTTGGCTTTAGCTTGATTTAAGCTTTCAAAGTGTGCAGTAATGGCGCCATCTGTGAAAGAGAATGGACATTAATTGTCTAGCGTCCTCAAATTTGCTGAAAGTTCGTAAAAGATGTGTTTTATTTTATATTACTAGTGCCATATTACCAACAGGGCAACTGCCCAGGGCCTACAGATTTTAGGGCCCAAAAATCTTACATCTTACACTTTTGTAGTTTTAAAATAAAATTACAAAGGATAAAAAAAAAAATTCAGAAGTTAAATAATTTTTTTAATTATAAAGTATGAACAATGAAAATAATTCAAATTTACATTAGTATAAATTAATTTAAACTTATTTTTAATTCTTCGAAATGCTCTATATCAATATAGCATACCAATATGTAGGAAAATAACTAACCACATTTGAAAAGAGAATTTTTAGCATTAAAAAATAGCAAAATTTTTCAATTATTTGTTATTTTAAGAAATATTTACAAAAATGACTAAAGTGTTTGTATTCCATACATGTTAGCAACTGTGATATAGCATTTCGAAGTAACGTTTAACTATCTGTTTCTTTGATTTCAGATTACTTAACACAAAATTTGTGTTTAAGTAAGTAAACCCATTCTATATTTCCAAATATGGAAATTCTTCAAAATAAAATACAATTATACTACGAAATTGATTTCAAAATCAGTCGTTTGTCTCGATTTTGGCCAGCAGTATTGCTCATGAGTGTTGCGAAAGTTTTAAAACGTGTGCTGCTCTTAAGTTTATATTATGTTTATTTCCCTATTAGTAGAGTCTCTAAATCACACATAACATTATTTTAATTTTGATGCATCCCATGGAAAAATAAAAAAAAACAAATAACATATCGCCCACTTATCAATCTGGCCAGAAAACCGCTTGATAATTCACTTCAAACTTTAGTCATAACTCCATCGAAGCTTGGTAGCTGAATGGATAACGCGCTCGGCTACGAACCGAAAGGTCCCGGGTTCTATTCTAGCCACGGACACCCGATGGAAACAGATTAAATTAAATTGAAATTTCAGCGTAGAGGGGAAAATGCGTGGCAAAGTAAAATATGTGGGGCGAGTTCGCCGACCGGCGCCCCGTGTATTTAGGAAAATTTTTTAAACTTGAAATTAAGCTTGAAATGTCAAGCTTAATGCAAGATGGGCAAGTGTAAACTAGAACACTTGATTCAAGCTTGCATTAAGCTTACACGCTTGAAATTTTCAAGCTTATTGACTTGATAAATCAAGCTTGCTGCAAGTTTGCTGTGCTGTCTGGGCTCTTTCTTTTAATGATTTTATGATCGGTCCCCTCTATCTTGTATATTTCATCATGACGAGGCTTTCAAGATTAAGTTTAAAAAGAAGCTTGTGGCGAGGACTGGTTGGTTTTTATCCTGCGAATTCCACGTGGTAAGGCGTTATCCGACCGGACAAACGGTAGTCATTTTCCCGGCAAAGGTGTAGTGCGTGCGTTTGCGATCTCGTGTCGTCGCACTACTCTGCTCTGCGAGAGTCAGTCAGAGGTTAATGAACGATGTTCCTTGCGTTATGGACATTGCCACGCGTTGTATGTGGACTTTGAAAAAGCGAGCGATGAATGGGATCGGTGCTGGAGCCATCTGTCATTGAAGGCGAGAAAGAGAAATGCGTGCTCAGTTGTCTGGGTCATCAATGAAGAGAAGCGCGGGGCGTGGACTGATTTTGATCCTGCGAGATAGATTAAGGCGTTGTCCGACCAGGCAAAAGGTTCCAAATAGCCGAGATGTAGTGTGCGCGTTTGCGATCTCGTGCTGCCTCAAATTTATTCTGAATTTGTAGTTTTTCAGCATTTTTTTCGCAAACATAATCTAAACAGCAGCGCCGTACGAAAAAAGGTACTATAACTGCCTTTATAAGATTATTGTTTTTCCCTTTAATAATCATTCGAGTGCAGTAAATGAGTAAGGGTGATTATCGTTTTGTGAAATGATGGAATATTTCAAGTAAAATAGAATATTAGGAACACTTCCAGGCAGTCCCTGATAATAGCAGGAGCACTTGGGGGTAGATTATGTAGTATATAATAACTTCTAACATTTAGGGGTCCGTGCCCAAGGAACACAAGTAGAAATAGGCACCTTAGCTTTACGCCCAACCGCATTACCGCAGCCGTATTTCAAATCTGTCTTTATGGAACGTTGTTCACCACATTTGCCATGTTGCTAATTTTGGATAATGCCATTTTGCCTCTCACGGTATACTTTTACCACGGCGGTACGCGAACAGTTTAGAAAACTACACGTTTCAGAAATCCTTCCAGCTTTGGCCGAGATCCAATGATCACACTCTTTTAGATGTCGGATAAATCGCTCCATTTTTGCATTTCTCCAAAAATTGCCGTTTTTGATGCCGATGTTTTCCGATTCCCTCCAACCAAGGCTCGACCAGTGGCTGAGCGCCCTTGCGCTCTCAACTGGGAGGCGGAAGATGCTTGGTTCAAAACCAGGTCGCGTCCGCCGACCTAACCGCTGGGAGTTTTCTGTGACTTTCTATGAAACTTCGCGTAAGTACGGGTTAGGATCCCTTCGAAAGTCCCGCACGGAAGGCAATCCCCCCCTCCTTGCCCTAGATCCCTCGCTCAGATAATTGGCCGTAACACCACATTTACATTCCTCGGACCAACACCACACTAAAGATGATTCCTCTGGACTGCATTCAGACGTCACAGAGGTTCGGCCGATGGCCTGTCGGCAATTGCACACAAAGGTTAACTAGACTAATTGCCGACAGCGCATCGGCTGAACCTCTGTGACATGAGACAGCGGTGGAGGGACATCTGTCCTCCGACGCAGGATCCAAATTGCGCCAAATTGTATATTCTATAACCTTCCCCATTGCATTTTGTCAAATAGGAGGGGGCGCAAAATCATCAGTTTTCCCCAGGCGCTAAAGTTCTGTGGCGGCCTGAGATCACCTCCGCGCACACAACACCCGGCAATTGAAGGCCGGTCAATTGGGGTACCTTTTGGCCGAGCCGGATTGCGCGTCATTCTACCACCCACAAGCCCCTGGGTTCAAACGCAGCTTTCACCACACGCTCTTCCTACATTGATGACCTGGACAATGATTACGCATTCTCCTTCTCGCCAATAGCGACAGATGGCGCCAGCACCGACCTCTTCCATCACTCGTTCGGCTCTTTCAGCAATGAGCGGCAGCGACCTCACAAAAGTCCACGAGTATCAGCGACCTCACAAAGTCCAGAACGAGTGGCAGCGTTCCATAACGCTTGGAACATCGTTCGTCAGCCTCCAACTGACTCTCTAGGGGGGGGGGGGAGTTGTGTGGTGGCACGAGATTACCTCTGCGCACACAACACCCGGCAATTGGAGGCCAGTCAGTTGGGATACCTTTTGGCCGAGCCGGATTGCGCCTCATTCTACCACCCATAAGTCCCTGGGTTCAAACCCAGGTCTCACCACACGCTCTTCCTACAGTTCCTGTTCCTAGTAACAACTCTGACATAAAAACGCAGTCCGAAGGCATTATCTCTAGTGTGGTGTTGCTGGAACACCCTTTGAGGTGACCAGAGTCTCGAACAAAGAATTGGGGACAAATTAGCGTCGTGTTCCCAATTCTGAAAAAAGAAATTGGGGACAATTTATAAAATCAATGATCTTCTCTAGTAAGCAGCTTCTGTTTATTCAACTAAAGCATCATTAATGCTTTGTCCATATGCAAAGCATTGATGTTTTCCTGGAGGGCTTTTTGAAGCTTATCAAATGGTATGACAAAGGCTTAATGTGCTTTTTAAGTAAAAAAAGTCCAGTTCTTAATGATTCGGGGATTGACTCATCGCTCACAGTGCACAGCATCTGCCATCTGCAGCCATGTTGAAATTTTGATAAAAATGACATTTTTATCGCTAACTAAAAGCAAAAACTTTTTGTACAATTCAAAAGATCTCTAAGAAAGTAACCTTTTTTTAACTTTCAGCTACTTTAAATATCTAGCAAGATATTTCGCCTTGAAAAAGTAAACTGAGAAGCGAAACAAACGATTCATTCCTTGATTCTTTGAAAAAAATCATGAAACATAATCACCTTGATCGTAACCATAGGTGCCACTTAATCTCAATAAACTTAGGAATGACATTACTGCATTTGCATCGGACAAGAAAACATAAATGATTCAAGAAACGAGAATGTTTCAAACATAAACGGGAAAAATGGTTAATTGAAGATGAATCCATACAGAAAAAACAAAAACAGTAAAGAAATAAGCAAGAAAAATAACACGAAGAAAGAAAGGAGATAGGTCAGAACAAAAGTGAGTGTTAATAGTCCCCCCTCCCCCCCAAAAAAATAAATACATCTTATAAGTAACATTTTATGTATGTTTTTTTCTCAAAGTTTTTATTTATTGTATATTGTTATTGTTTTTGGAAGTCACTTTTTTTTTTTTCGTTGTTCTCACCAGAGTGCTTTTAAAAGTTAATGCCGTGTCACTTGAGAAATCGTATTTTAAAAGTGTCTTAGTGTTTTAGATTGTTTATTTTGTTTTTGTTGTAAGCATTTATTTTGAATTTGTTTAACTGGATGGATTTTGATTTCAACGTTGTTGGATCATAATTTTTATTTTGATTGTTTTAGGACATTGTGATAAGCATTTGTTTAACCAGATGGATTTTGATTTCAACATTGTTGGATCATAGCTTTTATTTAGGTTAATTTGGTGTTGGTTATTTTGTTTTTGTTGTAAATCTATAATTACTAGCCGGCAAGCTGTCCAGCATCGCTGGCCTGTGAAAATTTGCTTTAGAAAATTGCCGACCAGTAAGGTAGACTTCATGTCTCTGTTAACTGTGTCAGTCAGCCTAATGACTATGCATCTGTGCAATAGAGTAGCCAGGATTTAATTTTGCGGGGGGGGGGGTGCATCAAATTGTGAGCTAAAGTTGAATTGTAAACTAAGTATCAAACTGTAAGCTAAGTGAAGGGTCCCATTTTGGGGGTGGGGGGCTACAACCCCCCCTCTGACTAGGCCCCTGCATCTATGATTTTATTTTTTTTAATTGGAGTTGTGTTACTCTGAACTTAGAATTTCTAGAGTTCAGAGTTGAGTTGTTGAAACATGACTCCAATTTTGAAAAAATAAAAATCAGATGCGTAGTTGTTAGACTGACAGAGTTAACATCCCCTTCTTCTCTTCTGTGTTCGCATTGCGGCAAGAAGACTGGTTATTATACTGAAGACTGGACTCTGTTTTTAGTAGCTGCATAGGTATTAGCGATAAATGACTGTCAGAACACAGACATGTATCAGATGCGGTCATTGCATATGGCTCACGCAAGCGGGCATATTGAGCAGCCTGTTGCCGGACCAGGGGCCCTAGCACGATCTTCTCGGAAACCTTTCCGAAGCGGAAAAACAACCCTTTTCTCACTCATGACGTCACATTCCGAAAGGGTGTCAATTTGGTCTACCACGATGCTCTCGGGAACGTTCCGATATCGGAAACCCTGTCGGAAATTCCACTTTTTTTTCCCGGCACGGTAAACGCGAGTGAGAAGCTCTTTCCGCTTCGGATACAAGTCAGCGTGCCTGGTTATTTGTTCTGATGGTAGTTGTTTACATCAAAATAATGGCTCAGTTTTAATTGTAGCAACTGTTGCACAACAATAAGATGCTAGAAGGGTTCATAGGAATCAAAATTCGATTCCTAGGTGTAAATCCTTTGAATTAAGCGACGACGAATTTATCAACAATTTTCGGTTGAATAAATCATTAGCATTCCAACTGATTCAATTGTTTAAAAAATATTTAGAGCCTAGAACAATTAGAATATAATAATGCTTTATAAAATAACAGTCTGCTTACCTTTTGCCAAGCTTTCACATTTTTAATAACACCTCCACTGCTGTTTAATTTTTGTGCTAGACATTTCAAATCCTCATTTCGTTTGCTGCGCTCTATAAAAACTGGAAAAGTTGTTTTCATTTAAGTAATGATTTTCTTCCATTGCTTGGACGATAATTTCAATCTGATTTGTTTTTACTCGAATATTACCGTTTTTATTTTATAAGGAGGAGGCACGGCTTCAGGAAAATGCGGATTTCAATGAACTTTGGCATAATGGTCATAATGGCCATGTGAATATACTGAGTGTAAAATAAAGTTTATAAAAGGTATTGAAAAACTGTTAGCACTTCATCAGAGAAGGTTATTAATGACAGTGAAACCAGCAGTAGACATCTAGATGTTGGGCATCCATGCATCATCAAAGGAAGAGGATGTCGGAGACTATCCCGCCTAATACAGCAAAATCGACATCAGGCAGTCCAATACAGTGCAGTGCAGGCCCAAGTACAAATGTTTCAGAACAAGCAGTTCAGTGGACACTGTAGGATGTTGGTAACTATGGAGCACGTCTCACTCCTGAATCTCTGCTTGCCAACTATGCTTACAGTAGGCACGAGAACATCGAGACTGGACCATAGATATGTGAAAGAGAGTTGCCTGGTCAAGTGAATCCTGATTTCTTCATTATGCTAATGGTCGTGTCAGGGCATGGTGTCTTCCAGAACAGCTGCTCCCCTCTTGTACAGCAGGCTATACACAGATTACAGGTTGGTGGTATTATGCTTTGGGGGATGTTCTCTTGGGCAGAATTGGGACCCATAGTTGTGGTAGAACAGATCCGGAATGTGGTGGACTATCTGAACACAATCACAAATCGGTTGCACTCTTATACAGCATATATCTTTCCAACAGGAAATGGAATCTTGTGCCCTGTTAGAAGGCTGGAATTGTGTTGGAGTGGTTCGAGGAGCATAGTGATGAATTCCAATTAATGTCCTGACTACCTACTCACCAGATCTTGATTCCATAGAGCATCTTTGGGAGCAGTGCTATGCACCTAATGTGTATGGAGCAGCAGCTCAGCAAACACCACCATGTTCCAATATCTCGACTTTGGGTGACCACTACTTAAATATTTAGTGCAACCTGTCTCCAATAACTCGGTTGTACCTGCAGTACGAGGTCATAATATTTTGGCTCTTCAGTGTAGTTTAACGAGAACTCTTTCCTATTTGGCACAGATAATTTCCTATAAAAATTCTTGATTATTTGTAAAATGGATGTCAGAATTATTTTTATCAGTACCAGTATCTGCTGAGAACTGCAGTATATGATGAAGATATACAAGGGGAGCCAGAAAATAAGTTTCCCCTGCCGATTGTGGTCAGAGTTGTGCATGAAAGTCAAAAAATAGAATGAGACATTAAGGATAAGACATAACTTTATTTTTCTACATAAGTACCAAGTACATTGAGACATTTGTCATACCTCTTGATAAGCTTCAATAAGCCCTCCAGGTTTTAGCATACGGAAGAAGCATTTAACGGCTTCAGCATTGCTTCGAAAGCACCTTCTGTCGAGATTCTCCTTCAAAGCCGGAAAGAGATGGTAGTCACTTCGTGCAAGATCAGGACTATATGAGGATGATGTAGGCGCTCCCAACCAAGAGTTGCAATATGATTTTGCATTGATTTTGCACCGAGCGTCGTCTCACTTTGTCATCCAATATCAGAACGCCACATCTGAGAAGGCCAGGCCGCTTTTTCTGAATTACCTCTTTCTATTTCGAAAGGGTGTCATAGTACCACGTAGCATTGATGGTTCCAACCTCCAAAAAGTCCAACGTCAAAACTCCTTGGTGTCCCAGAAAACTGTGAAGGGCACTTTACCTACAGAGGGAGTTGTTTTGAACTTCTTTCGGACAGGTGATGACAGATCTTTCCACTTCATCGATGCGACCTTTGTTTCGGTTGCAAAATGGTGGATTCACATTTCATCTCCTATCACAATCCAAAACAGAAAATCATTGCCATCTTCATGGTAACACACAAGATGTTCCAGGCTGACACTCATGGAACTATGCATGTTCCATGAGTGTCGGAGCACCCATTGTGCTGACACTTTCTTGTATCGAAGATTGTTGTGGATGATCTTACGAACTCCCTCATGTCCGATTCCAAGTTCTTCTGCTACTCCCTCAATGGTGATACACCGGTTCACTCTAATCATATCATCCATCTTCCTGACATTTACATCTGTAGTGGCCATGCGCATCCGTCAAGGTCACGGTATGTCCTGCACTTGCTGACGTCCATCACTGAATTTACGGCACCATCTCCCCACCATTTGCTTCAACATCACACCTGGGCCATAGACTTCCACAAGGCGGTTATTAATTTATGCTCCTGATACTCCACGTGCTCATTCATAGTGGATAACTGCTCTCACTTCCTCCTTTGACCCCAAATTCAAAATGCACCTTCTCTCCAAACCTACTGGGACCACACTGAGAGGCTGGTCTCTGCTCTGTGGAGGCACTACAACAGCGCCATCTGCTTGATTGCATTCAACCTCTACTTAATGATGTATCAATGTCTTGCGCGTTCACTTGCTGTGCCGTCTTTCGCTCATAACCGTTCAATGCTTTGTCCATATGCAAAGCATTGATGTTTTCCTGGAGGGCTTTTTGAAGCTTATCAAATGGTATGACAAAGGCTTAATGTGCTTTTTAAGTAAAAAAAGTCCAGTTCTTAATGATTCGGGGATTGACTCATCGCTCACAGTGCACAGCATCTGCCATCTGCAGCCATGTTGAAATTTTGATAAAAATGACATTTTTATCGCTAACTAAAAGCAAAAACTTTTTGTACAATTCAAAAGATCTCTAAGAAAGTAACCTTTTTTTAACTTTCAGCTACTTTAAATATCTAGCAAGATATTTCGCCTTGAAAAAGTAAACTGAGAAGCGAAACAAACGATTCATTCCTTGATTCTTTGAAAAAAATCATGAAACATAATCACCTTGATCGTAACCATAGGTGCCACTTAATCTCAATAAACTTAGGAATGACATTACTGCATTTGCATCGGACAAGAAAACATAAATGATTCAAGAAACGAGAATGTTTCAAACATAAACGGGAAAAATGGTTAATTGAAGATGAATCCATACAGAAAAAACAAAAACAGTAAAGAAATAAGCAAGAAAAATAACACGAAGAAAGAAAGGAGATAGGTCAGAACAAAAGTGAGTGTTAATAGTCCCCCCTCCCCCCCAAAAAAATAAATACATCTTATAAGTAACATTTTATGTATGTTTTTTTCTCAAAGTTTTTATTTATTGTATATTGTTATTGTTTTTGGAAGTCACTTTTTTTTTTTTTCGTTGTTCTCACCAGAGTGCTTTTAAAAGTTAATGCCGTGTCACTTGAGAAATCGTATTTTAAAAGTGTCTTAGTGTTTTAGATTGTTTATTTTGTTTTTGTTGTAAGCATTTATTTTGAATTTGTTTAACTGGATGGATTTTGATTTCAACGTTGTTGGATCATAATTTTTATTTTGATTGTTTTAGGACATTGTGATAAGCATTTGTTTAACCAGATGGATTTTGATTTCAACATTGTTGGATCATAGCTTTTATTTAGGTTAATTTGGTGTTGGTTATTTTGTTTTTGTTGTAAATCTATAATTACTAGCCGGCAAGCTGTCCAGCATGGCTGGCCTGTGAAAATTTGCTTTAGAAAATTGCCGACCAGTAAGGTAGACTTCATGTCTCTGTTAACTGTGTCAGTCAGCCTAATGACTATGCATCTGTGCAATAGAGTAGCCAGGATTTAATTTTGCGGGGGGGGGGGGTGCATCAAATTGTGAGCTAAAGTTGAATTGTAAACTAAGTATCAAACTGTAAGCTAAGTGAAGGGTCCCATTTTGGGGGTGGGGGGCTACAACCCCCCCTCTGACTAGGCCCCTGCATCTATGATTTTATTTTTTTTTAATTGGAGTTGTGTTACTCTGAACTTAGAATTTCTAGAGTTCAGAGTTGAGTTGTTGAAACATGACTCCAATTTTGAAAAAATAAAAATCAGATGCGTAGTTGTTAGACTGACAGAGTTAACATCCCCTTCTCTTCTGTGTTCGCATTGCGGCAAGAAGACTGGTTATTATACTGAAGACTGGACTCTGTTTTTAGTAGCTGCATAGGTATTAGCGATAAATGACTGTCAGAACACAGACATGTATCAGATACGGTCATTGCATATGGCTCACGCAAGCGGGCATATTGAGCAGCCTGTTGCCGGACCAGGGGCCCTAGCACGATCTTCTCGGAAACCTTTCCGAAGCGGAAAAACAACCCTTTTCTCACTCATGACGTCACATTCCGAAAGGGTGTCAATTTGGTCTACCACGATGCTCTCGGGAACGTTCCGATATCGGAAACCCTGTCGGAAATTCCACTTTTTTTTCCCGGCACGGTAAACGCGAGTGAGAAGCTCTTTCCGCTTCGGATACAAGTCAGCGTGCCTGGTTATTTGTTCTGATGGTAGTTGTTTACATCAAAATAATGGCTCAGTTTTAATTGTAGCAACTGTTGCACAACAATAAGATGCTAGAAGGGTTCATAGGAATCAAAATTCGATTCCTAGGTGTAAATCCTTTGAATTAAGCGACGACGAATTTATCAACAATTTTCGGTTGAATAAATCATTAGCATTCCAACTGATTCAATTGTTTAAAAAATATTTAGAGCCTAGAACAATTAGAATATAATAATGCTTTATAAAATAACAGTCTGCTTACCTTTTGCCAAGCTTTCACATTTTTAATAAAACCTCCACTGCTGTTTAATTTTTGTGCTAGACATTTCAAATCCTCATTTCGTTTGCTGCGCTCTATAAAAACTGGAAAAGTTGTTTTCATTTAAGTAATGATTTTCTTCCATTGCTTGGACGATAATTTCAATCTGATTTGTTTTTACTCGAATATTACAGTTTTTATTTTATAAGGAGGAGGCACGGCTTCAGGAAAATGCGGATTTCAATGAACTTTGGCATAATGGTCATAATGGCCATGTGAATATACTGAGTGTAAAATAAAGTTTATAAAAGGTATTGAAAAACTGTTAGCACTTCATCAGAGGGTCGTTAAATCGGAAGGGTCGTAAAATTGTGAGTTGACTGTATATTTATTTATATATTTTTAAAATTTTATTTCTGCTATTCAAAGAATATATTTTTACAATTGATGATGCTTAAAAAATTAATACTCTTGCTGTTGCATCACGAACGGGTGACAATTAGGGAAAAAATAGTCTGTCTGACAAAAATTAATGTACCTTAAAGAAATATTGAGTTTTGTGGGTGTTAAAAGTGATTTATTTTGAAAGTGTAAAATTCTGATGAATTAATTACCACGATTTGCGTATTTAAAAAAAAAAAAAAAAAATGTGCAGGAAAATATTGCGCAGCACGGGGTTCGATCACATAACGCCCTAGTAATAGTCCCGCGTCTTACCGATTCAGCCATCGAAGCGCAACTAACTTTGCACGCAACTTACAATTAAAGGTGAGCCTTGTTTTGATTGGTTGATAGCGTCCCCTTCCGATACTCTCGGAAGAGGCATAAAAATTCTCACTTCCATTAGTCGAAACCATGGTGGTAGAGTCAAAATGAGGGTATCGGATATTTATCCGAAGATTTTCAGTATCCGTGAGTGAGAACTATCCGTGACGGATGCTTTCCGATAAGATCGTGCTAGAGCTCCAGGTGGTCGCCGAAGGCAGGTGGCCTGTAGGTTACACTTTTTGGTCGTGAATAGGCCATCGGTGGTGTTACACCCCGATACGGGTTAACTGTTTAGTGGCCCATTCACTAATTTGCAATTAGAGATTTCACTTATTAACTTTTAAACCAGCAGAGCAATACCCAATTTCAGCGTAGCTGTAAAGTCTTTAAAAGTCTGTATAAAAATTGTCTAGCAGAATATGCAGCATGTATAGACTCAATAAATAGGCTTTTAATTTAAAATAACGAACTTCAATTTATTAACTGTCAATTATATTAAAATCAGTTACATAAAAAGGAGAAACAATTAACTAGGTAAAGCCCAGACAGCACAGCAAACTTGATTTATCAAGTCAATAAACTTGAAAATTTCAAGCGTGTAAGCTTAATGCAAGCTTGAATCAAGTGTTCTAGTTTACACTTGCCCCGCTTGCATTAAGCTTGACATAGCAAGCTTAAAAAATTTTCCCCAAAAAAATTTTCTAAATACACGGGGTGCCCGCACCCTACGTACTTTATTTTTCCGCGCATTTTCCCCCTCTGTGCTGAAATTTTAAGTTATTTTAATCTGTTCCATCAAACGTCGGTGGCTAGGTTCGATCCCAGGACCTTTAGGCTGGCAGCATGAAGGTCGGGAGGAGAAACATCGGCTTGTTATCCAACTTGGACCAACTACACAATATGAGAATTGCCGACGAAACTGTGGCTACCATTGATGGCGCCATCTATTGGCGGCAGAGAAAAACAACATCGCGCGCTCGCTTTCCGATTTAAAGCTTCTTTAATTGGGATTTATTCATTTATGCTGAAATTTCATGAAGTATACACTAACATTTGAATAAATAAATACGATAATTAATATGCATATATAATAATTTTGTTTCTATATTACTTAGTTACAATGATGTAACATCAGTTTGATAATTTAATAAATTAATTAATAATTTAAATAAATTCTCTTTAAAACTGCATATGAACGATATAATAGATCTGTTTTTGACAAATATTTTTGGTAGCAATTAGCTAAAAATTAAAAAATATTTCCTGCCTTCTTTCAGGCTATAAATTCCTCTTATATACCCACTCTTCCACATTATATTTTATTTATTTACTTTTTTTTTTTTTTTTTTTTTGGTTTTTAGTCTTAAAGTTGGTTAGTTAAACCAAAAAACAAATATGGAAAGAGAAAAACATTTAATGCCGTTTTTCAGCACCAACAGAGCCTGATTATAACCAACAAGGGCCCCAGGAATTGATGAATTTGGGGGGGGCATCTATGAAATTTGTTTTATTTTGATATAAAGAAGGATGTTTTAGAACAAGATTTGAAATTGGGGGCCCCTGGGCAAAGTCCCGATTTGCCCGTGCGATAATAAGGACCTGAGTACCACAAAAAATTACATAAAAATCAATGTCTTTCCAGTATCAGTATCATTTTTCAGTACTACAAAAAATTTCATAAAAAAGCATAAAGGAAAAAATTATTAATTCAATAAATACACGCATATTCAATGATTGACCCTTTTGCATCAGTTTTGCAAGCTTTCACATATCAGAAAAAATCTATTATTTCATTAATTTTGAAAAATTTTGTATTTAAAAAAAACAAAAAAAAAAAAACAAAAAAAAAACCAGACTTTGAATTGAAAATATTTGTTTTTGTATAAGTTTTGCAGACTTATGCCAAAAATATCTATTCTGTATTGGTTTTGAAAATTTTTGTGTTTAAAAAGAAAATTCTATATATTTATCAATTTCGCTGCCATTTGTGTATTTCTTATATAATATAAAATCCCCTCCCCCATCCTAATTAAATTAATAAACAGAAAAATATTATTCATAAAACTGTTATTATTTTTTTAAAAATGGACAATTTCAAAGTATTATACTGCTGTTTCAATTCGATTATTGGGCCGTATTTTAAAGTGTTCACATTAGCATTATACTACTACTAACATGTACAACAGGTTTTTTATTTACATAGTGTTACTTTTTATGTTATACATTTATAAGGGGCCATATTAAAGAAATATTATGGTGATGCTGTTTGGAGCTTTAAATAACGTTGGATTTTTCTTCCCGAGCGATACATTTCTTTTCCTGGCTTCTGGATATCCACTGTTACATCCAGGTGCAAAGCAGTGACTAGCTCGACCCATATTCTATCAAAATAATTTATTTTATAAAAAAAATATAGCTCATTCACAATCAAAACAACGCTAAATCCGTATTCAAGCGGTGCGCTGCGCCCCCTGCCGGTGAAAATGGATCCTGGTCCGTTTTCCCGCCTGATCGCCCATTCCCGATTATTCTCCTTGGAGCTTCATGGCTGGCAGGCTCGCGTGCTAACCGCTCGGCTATATTGCCTCGGGCAGCAATGACTAAAGTTTGAAGTGACTGTTGTCACGCCAGATCGATAAGTATGGGCGATGCTGATAAGTTTCTTTTATTTTTCCATGGGATGAATCAAAGTTTAAATAATGTTATGTGTGATTCATAACTCTACTAATAGGGAAATAAGCATAATATAAACTTAAAAGCAGGACACGTTTTAAAACTTTCAATATCGCAACACTCATCGTTGAGCAATACTGCTGGCCAAAATCGAGACAAATGACTGATTTTGAAATCAATTTCGTAGTATAATTGTATTTTATTTTGAAGAATTTCCATATTTGGGAATATAGAATCTTTTTTTTTTTTTTTTTTTTTACTCTATGGTCAAGTACATTTATGACTGATTAATTATTTTGTGGAGGCCGGATTACGCCTCATTCTACCACACCCATAAAGTGAAGTATATTAACTAACTAAATTGTGTTAATTATATTAAAATTTATTTTTAGAGCTTTCTAATTAGTTAATGGAATTACTAATGTTAATTAGATGTAAATAAAACTAAAACTCCCCTCGTGTTATAATAAAATAAAACAACTTTTACAAACTTTTCTTTATTGAGCAAATTTGAGAAACGCTATAAGACAATTAATGTCCATTCTCTTTCACTGATGGCGCCATCAATGTGCGCTTTTCAAATTGAAAAACCAAGCGAGTATCTATTGTCAAGCTTAAATCAAGCTGTATTTAAGCTTGATGATTCAACTTGACTCCTGCAAGCTTGCTGCCAGCTTAAAATGAGTTGAACTGTCAAGCTTGTATTAATACGTCAAATTCAAAGAAATATCAAGCTTGATTTAAGCTTATGTGCTGTCTGGGAGTATTAAAAACTATTGCACTAAAATAATTAAATGTATTGCTATCACAGTTCAATGACTCAATAAAACAAACAGAATTTACTTTCAACATCAGGATTTACAGCAGGACGCCGGGCGCTTTAATTTAAAACTTAATGTACTTCATCTTCCATCAAAACTAATAAAATTGGCAGCATGTCACTTTTATCAAGATACTTCACATTGTAGTTTACATACTTAAAAGGATGAGGCTCAACAACATCAGTTACGATGCATCTCTAACATATAACGAAACGAAGCGAAGCTGCCGATCCTGCGGTGATTGCTGCTTAAATACTGCCGGGAACGGAAGCCGCAATGCGCACACCAGGTGAGTAGAAAATACGTACACTGCTTATGCTGAACGGGTCAAATGACGTTACTGCCGGCAGTACACGCTGCCAGTTCAACAAGTCAGTCAAGACAAACAAAATAGCCATGTTACTGTGAAACGAAATGTGTTGAACCAGAAAAGCAACTTTAAGTCAAAGATGAAAGTAAGTAAGAGATTTAAACTTTTAAGCATAGAATTAAAGTGAGAAGAACTTAAACTGCTATTTAGCTGAGATTAACAGTTTTGTAAACAGAAAATAAAATACATGAATTAAGTAATGGGCCAACAGGTGGACCAGCTGGTTGCCAGATGCGGGTGCTCACCGAGACGTGTGAAAGCAGCCCGTACGCTGCATAGGCTGGATGTGAAGGAGTTGGACCAGTTGGTTGCCGAAGGCAGATGTCCTGTAGGTTCCAAATTTCGGTCACGAAGAGGCCTGTGTGCCATAGATTGCACAAGCCAGTAGCAAAGCAGCCTGTGTGCTCTAGGTTGCACATTTTGGCTGCGAAGCAGCCATCAACGGCCAAAACTGGTCACCAAAGGCAGCTAGTTACTACTTATGCCGACAAATAAAGTTGTGTCATATCTTTCATATCTCATTATATTGTTTGACTTTCATACACACCTCTGTCCACAGTCGCTAGGGGAAACATTTTCCAACTCGCCTACATACATCAGTATAGAAAAAAAAGTAGATAGACTGCCCAATGCTGAAAAAGTGCAGCTGTTGCCATTGATTTATTTAACTACCAACAACATGGCAGTTAACTGAAGTGCCCATTGCATGCCACAGAGCTAAAGAATATTTTTGACACAGCCGCCTATACGGCTTGTACTTATTCTGCATTTGGTGGGAAGGCATAGAGAAAGAGAGAATTGTGTCCTGGCAACAGTGGTAGCAAACATATTTAATGCTTTTTCATTATATCAATTACTCAATGGAAATCTGCAATCCCTCAAGTGCCACCCGTGGTACAATTTTGCAATAAAAAATATTCAAGTGCAAGTCAATTTTCCTACATTGGTTTCATATATAAAATGTTGTTTTTCATTAAAAATGGATAATGCGTGTAATAACAGTCTCTCATACTTCTTTTGAGCTCCATGTCTTTGAAACTATTATCACTTTTTCACAAAATTAATATGGAAAATTTCTCTCAATCGAAAACTTTCTTGAGTGAGCGTACATGTGCTATCTGCCACAACATAACCTAGATATACCACTGGATTTAAGATGAGAAAGCCTTGTGGCTCCTATGAAAACAAGGCAGCCTTTGCATATTATAATACTTACAAAAGGTGACCTCCAGGCACGAAATTTTTATTGAATTTATACTGTTAATTGTTGAAAAGTATCAAAGGGATGAATGGCTTTGTTTTTGACTGTCACAAAGTTCTTCAAAATTTGGTTGTATAGAAGTAAATTTTATTTTAATATCATATTTTTCATCCAAATTATTCCGGTGTTTCATTTTTGTTGATGCATGCAGAAAGATGATGTGGAAAACTCTTATAAAAGTACATCTATTTTGAAAATATACAGGTAAGGGGGGAAATTCTCATAACAACAGAGATTCCGATAGCCAGTTTTAGTCCAAAATATATCTGGAGCTCTTGTAATTCCGCCATCACTAAAAGGTTAATTCTATATAAGAGCTTGGTGAAAAAATTAGGTTACAGAATTAATTTAGGGACTTTCTTAAAAATTTTGATGGTGTTTTAAAATTTCTCACGGAACCCATGGAGGGTCATTGTGAAACCCTAAGGTTCTGTGGAACACACTTTAAGAAACACTGGGCTAGACAAAGTCACATTGTAAGTTGAAACAAGTGTCCCAGAGGTCAACGAGGTGATTTATACCCTGGGTGAGAAGCTTCAGGGAAAGGGCCATCCTTTCATGAAGCATTGTGTGCACACTTCCTTTGCTCATAGATATTTCCTCCAATATTCCATGAAGGTCTCTTGAGAAGGATTTGGAGAATTGCCACTCATGAAAAATTTCAAGTAATATTTCAATTTTTTTTTTCATAGTTGCTTTTATCAAAATTTATTTCTCATATATTACCAAAATTGGCTAAACTCAGTTGCGTGTATAGAAATTTTATCAAAAGGTGCTCAGTAGCATAGCCAAGAGAGGATTTAGGAGTCCATACCTCCCAAATTGAGAGAGACAGACACGGGAAAAGGGATCTTATTCCTATTTTTAAAAATTAATATAGATATGTTATTAACCATAAACCCTGTTGTTAACCTTAAACCTTCAAGCAAAGCTACCAGAGTAGAAAAGCTTGGTTTAATGGTTACTCGAGGTAAAATTATTGATGCTGTTCTTGAAACTGCAATAAACTCTGATCTGCAAGGAATATTGCATGCTATGGTGAGTAGAGATGTTTATGCAGAAACTGGTGATACAGTTTTAATACCTAAAGGCTCAAGATTGATAGGTAGTTATTCATTTGACTCAAATGTTGCAAGAGCGGTTTTGGGTTTATTGAAACTGGTACTGTAACTCGTAATCCACAATATGGAAACAAAAAAACAAGAATTTAATTAAAGATCAAGGGGTAATTAACAGATTGGGATTTAACAATAAAGGAATAGACTATTTTCTTAAACAAATAGATGAAATCAAGCTTGATGACTGCATTTTTGGCATAAATATAGGAAAAAATAGTGCATCAAAAGACAAATTAGTGATTATATTAATTTAATAAAGATGATGTATGGAAGAAGCAATTATATAGGGCTGAACATCTCATCCCCAAACACGCCTAATTTACGCAATCTGCACAATAAGCAAGAATTATCGAAATTGTTGAAACCTTTCACTTCTATAATAACAAAGGTACAACAGTGAAGATTCCCTTCTGCATCCAGTGGAGCATTCAGATTTATGCAATGCTGGGAACGCTGCAACTTCATGACAATGGTAGTAAACAGGTTAAACCTTACTTCAAACTGTAAAGAAATTATCTCCTCTACGTCATTAAGCATACGTTCATTCGACATTTTAAATAGGTTAACATGCAAGTCAAGGTTTTGGTGAATGCAACCTTTAAGTGCACAATTGCTTGAACTAATAAACAGGATGGGGGCGGGGGGAGACTATGCCCCCAGAGGTAAACTTTAATTGATTCAACTCATTTAAATCTTTAATTTTATACTATTAATTATGCTTTTAAATTAAACTAAATAATTTATAAGGATGCAATTTATAATTTACCATTTAAAACCAAAACTTCTTTGAAATCAAAATCTACATTAAAATCATCGGTACTATAAAACTGTACTATATTCTTCATCAAGCATATTCTAACTATACTTCACTTTTATATATACTGTTTGGAAAGTGTATCATAATCCATGAGTATACCATAATTGCCTTCATTGTTTCATAAAACACTTCTTTGGAACTGAAATCTATATTAAAATTGTTTTACAATCTTTGTCAGGCATATTCTAACTAGATTCTCACCAAGCTAGATTTAGTTTTGGGCTCTTATTTTTTGGCACCAGACTTAGCAAAAAATCTTTAAAAATTGCAAACATTGTCAACTTTCAACCCCCCCCCCCAAAAAAAAACCTGGTGAGCAAACATGCCATCACATTCTACAGGATGTCTTCTCTTGACTGAAATTGGGTCATTTTACACAGCATTTTTATCTTCAGAAATTGCGAAAAGTCACACAGAGTCAAGTCTGGTGTGTAGGGAGCTTGACGATATACAAGAATGTTGTTTTTGATGAGGAGAGCCTGAATCAAATGCACAAAATGGGCATTATCATAATGAAACTGATTTGTGTCTATAGAAGATATCATACGGAATGAGATGGCATGGTTGCTCATCATTCAGAAATTGAGTTCCAGAATCATTTCTAACAATTGTGAAAGCTCTGGGAGAAGTGTGTACACTTCCTTGAAGACTATTTTAAAGGGGATTAGTATTTCGGATTTTCAAATCACAATAAATGCATTTTTGTCACCCTAAGGCTCAATACTTTTTGAGCACACCTTGTACGATTCTGCTCATAATAGAGTTCAGCAGTATCAAAAATACATATACAGCACCTGCTGCTTAATAAAATCATATTGGTTTCGAGTTAAATTGATTTTAATAAGCAGCAAACATTATTATAACCAAAGATGGTGTGTCACCTGTTGCCATATCCCAAACTCAAAGAGAAATTATAAAATTATCAGATTGATAGAACAAATAAATGAAAAATAATTGATTTCAAGTGGACTATTAGTTAATTATTCATTCAAAATTCATAACATAAACTTATAAACATATAAAATGAATTAACTTACATATTACATAATAGGCTTTCCAAAAAATAATCAGCGTTGTACTTTTTGGATGGAGACACTAAACATTCAATGTTTCTATCAAGAAAGTAAGAATTACATTTCGATTAAATTCTTCTAATTAGACATGCTGTTCGTCTAAGTGCTTTCAAACAGAACTAGAAAAACTTATCAGAAATTACAGTGAGAAAAAAAGTCATTCTTTGTGGACACTTTCAAATTTCGTACGACTGACAATAGCACATAAGCTGAGCTCAGTTCTTTTGCCTCAGGAGACAAAAATATTTCTATCCAATAAATCAGCTACCCTATAGAAATGGATAGGACTAACTAGCAGATGAAGAGCCCTCCCCACAAAAACATTAGAAATAATTTGAGGACAATTTTTAAAATAAAATATTTCAATTCATTCAATTGAGACAAATTTCAATTTTAAAAGCTTTTTGCATCCAACTCTCCGGGTTTAGGAGGGCTTTAGCCCCCAATAGCCCTCTCCGTGGGTGCGCCTATGACATAAGCATATATATGCAACAAGCTTGGGTTGGGTTTTTGGCATGACAAGCATCAAAAGCTGGTTTAAACTGTCAAAAACTAATCCATAAAAGAAAGAGAACAATATGATAACTTATGCAGTATATTTACATTTGGCATAACTAAATGTATAATTAAAACTGAAAATAACAATTATGCTAACACATAAGTTGTGCTCATTAAGAATAAATAGTTTAATACCATTTTTTTACATGATACAAATTTAGAAATTTAATGTAGATGTATATATATAATAATTGTATATATAATTATATAAATAATGTTCTGCAGTTTTTCAAAAAATTCCAAACTAAGGTATGGCTAAACATTTTCTAGAAGCAAACATTAAGTTTATTTTTGGTTTAATCTAAATACCTAAATTGAAAAGGCTTTAAGAAACAGCAATAACATAGTAATTTCAGTCATTTACATAAATAAAATTAAGATGAGAACCTTTAATTATCAATGTACAAAAGCTTCCTATTCTAAATAGAATTAGTAAAAAATTTCGGAACTTAAATGTTAAGTGTAAGCACTTTCTTATAAAACACATAATGCTCTTATCTTCTTAACAATAAATTAACCCTGATAGATGTAAACAATGTAAGGATTTTTTGCTGATTATAGGGCTTTATTCTACTAAATATTAATTGATTGCAGATATTAAAATACAAACTATTTTAGAATAAAATAAACAACAATAGCAACTTTAATTTAATGGGAAAAGAAAAAAAAAAAGTACAAATTTTGTGGCTACACCATTATGATTGACCATTGTTTAAAATATTAGATTAAATTTAAATTAAACTAATATTAATTAAGATAGATATGATATATGGGAAAGATAGACTAAATGAAAAGACAAGTTTCGCTGCTAGTTGAACTCAGTAAGAGTATTCAAAAAGTAAACCAAACAGTATGCTAGTTACATCCAGTGTACAATTCATATTAAAACTTAAGATTTCTCACCTAATATAATTAACTATGACATAATAAAATGTCGATATATATATATATATTTTCGTTAAAAACAGGATTTTACTTAATAAAAGGTTGGCAAGGTAACGGATTATAACTATTTGAACGATGCATATTAAAAATAGATAATAATAATAATTAAAAAAATAAGATGATCAATGCAACAATTTGGTTAATACGCTTGCCGTTTAAGCTAACATAGATTAGAACATGAAATCAAAGTAAACAATAGCTATTATAGAAGTTTTTAAATCAATTTTTTATTCTTTTAAAATATAATATTTTAAACAGCAAATAAAATTACAACAGCATAAATAACTTTTATAAACATAACAAAATCATTTCTTATTCTCAACATCTTTAATCAAAAATTAGGTAAATCTCACTGTTTTTATTATCATAAGTGACAGGGGTTCAAATAAGGATATGTAAACAAACAAAGGGTGCATATAAGAACTTCCTGTTGGCGTGAAACCTTATGTACACCCCGCGATTCATTTTATCTTCTGGCAGACCAGGCAAATGAGACAATTCCGAATGAGCCAATCACGAGGCGTATAGGGTTGCCAGAAAGGGTGCAAATAAGCTTTGCCGGCGAATTTTGTTATCGCGGTGTCAGAATCGTTTTTTCGCCAATCTCACCGCAGGGTTACACCAATCCATGGAGTTAACAAATTATAAAAAGCAACTGAAAATGTTTATGTAATAAAGGTTAATAAATTGAAATAAATTATAAAATAATGTTTAAAAGTGACATACGAATTATCTAGTTATATCCCAGATTTTTTTACAGAAAAATAAGTGTTAGTCCTATAACTGAACATGACCTTATTGTAACTGAACATTGCCTTATCATATTGTAACTGTATTATTGACGGAGATTCTCGCAAAATCTCTGTCTGACTCTCGGACGTGTCGTACTCGAACATAGCGGCAAAAACAGGTGAACCAGCGGCCAGGACAGACTTGGGAGCCATGAATAAGCCACCTTCGACAGACACAACGGAGATTCTCGCAAAATCTCTTGTCTGACTCTCGGACATGGGCTTAAACATAGCGGCAAAAACAGGTGAACCAGCCGCCAGGACAGACTTGTGAACCATGAATAGAATAATTCACCGACACACACATAAATCAAATGTCTTTGTACGTGCCATCATGTCTTTTAAGTTCGTTGAAAAGATTTCACTAAAGTTACTTTCGAAAAAGTCCTTGACATAGGACATCAGTTCCAACTCATTGTACTGCCTGGCCGCGATATTCGAAAGTTCGCCCTAGATGGTCGAGCAACCCGCCCTGTGAAGTCCGATTGTCGGAGGGAGGTCGGGTCGACATTCACATCTGGTTTCCCCCCACTCTTTTCAACACCCACTGGCTTGACTGACCCCCGCCCAATCTGTAGGGCCCCCCAAAACAAGATTTAAAAATGATGATCTACAAAAACACACTGAGAACTCGACGAGCTAGGTGCTCCGGTAATTCACTCTATCAGTCAGTCAGTCGATATTTGAAATTAAATTGTCCCTCATTCACACGAGGCGCTGGGCAGGGCGGATTAAAGTGCTCTCTGGCGATTTGGCGTGCAATCAGACTCCTTTGGCAAGAGTCGTTTCTCCCGCTGTTATACACTGCACGCTAGGGGTTGCCGCCCGCACCGCAAGTTGATCCGCGAAAAACAGTAGAGTTAGAAATTCCATTTCTTTTCCTAATATTTTTTTTTATTTTATTTGTTGATTAATTGTTCTAAATATATATTTTAATGCATTTAAGATTGCAGTCTAAAATTACAAATCTATTTAAATGCATGCATTTAAATATGAATAAACAATTTTAGATTTGAAGGGAATATGTTACGGAAATAAAAAAGAAACAGTGGACAGTTAAAAAGCAATCATCATTTGGCTTTTGTATGAAATTTATATACGATTAGAGAAAACCCTTCTTTATTAAATGTTTAGTACGGGGTTTTAGCAATTAATAGATATGGATTATAGATGCAGATAAACTCTTCGGGTTTAAACCTATATGTTCCCATGGATGCAGATTGAAGTGAGGACGAAAATTGCATTACTGATTCTTGTAGGATACTGGAAGATTAATATGGGCTAGTAATAATGTGTGTAACAACAAAGAATAATAACCGCTCGTCTTTGTAACGGTAAGAAAGTAAATGTTAAACTTTGTGTAAAGTTCATTTACATATAATCTATATTTATAAAATGCTAAATTCTTTTAATCAAGCACAAACTACTAATTCAATGAAAGAAAAAACTAATTCGTATTCAAGAACGAGTTTTTAAGACTTTCTTTGGACCATTTTTGTTTCAGTGAAAACTTAATAACCCTAGTAGCAATAACCCATCGGTCGATGAGAGGCGGGTGAGTTAAATCCGAGGAGAAGGAGCAATGGCCGATCACGGCTTTTCATCCAAAAAAGGGGAAATTTCATCGGCAACTGGTACAAAATGTCCGCTCGGGGAGCCATAAAGCCGATCATCGTTTCCCGACGACTCCGATGAAATAACGAAAAGAAACCGATAAACTGTTTAAAATATATTTGTTAATAAAAAATAAACGACTGGCAGCAAAATTTTCAAAAAATGTCCGTTCTGTTTATTATGTTTCCGTTTTTTGTATGCTAAATTTCCGTTTTTCTGGGGAAAAAAAAAAGAAAAAAAAAAGTCTTCCTCCACCGGGCCCGAACCATGAGTGTACTGATTACGAGATAAGCGCGCTGCCCCTAGACCATCGAATCTTGTCATGGGTAAGGCAAAGTGTACCCATGTGTGTTATTTACGTGTACGTGTTATTTTAGTCTCAGATTGGGACTTGGGTGAAATTTTGACAAAGTGTTGTTCAGCTATTATTAATAATAGTCAAATTATTCGATTGGTAAGAAATTAATTTCACTTTTTACCAATGTATGTAAGTAGCAACAACATTCATAATTAATAATTAAAAAACAATATTGCCAATTGTATAGGAATTTTAGTGTGATTTTAACTTTCATATTTCTTGAATAACTTTTAAAAATTAAATGATTTCTCTTCTTGCTGTTTACATTAAAGAGGTTTCAAAAGAGTTGCTCATTGTAATGAAGTTTCCGTTTTTCTTATAATGCAGCTGAAGCTCAAATAGATTTTCTTTTATTTTTTTTAAACACACTTTTTTAAAATTATTTAAATATTACAAACGATTTTTATATAATAAATACTTACATTTTTTTGTAAATATTTCTTTTCAAATTTAAATTTTGTGGGAGGGGCAAGGGGGGGGATACCACCCCCCTGCCCCCTCCCAACCCCAATACAAGAAATTTGAAGTAAATTATGCGATTAATTCAAGAATTGTTCAAAATTTCCCTTAAATTATGCAAAGGCACATCTAAATTACTCAAATATTTATAGGAATTTGGGTAAAGTGTAAACCACTGGGGACACCTGCAAGGCCCGTTGACTATAGAGCTGCAGTTTCGGATAAGATATTGTTTTTTCGGTTTCCCATCGGCGAAACTGCTCGTCTAGATCACTTCTATCCATGAATAAAAATTCATCTATTGCAGATAAACAAAAGTGCACTTGCCGATGACTGAATTCGACGAGTCGATGAGTTAACGATGAGTCGATGAACGACCGAGCAGAAAACAAGCAGTCATTGCTACTAGGGAAGGTAAATAGCTAAAAACTTAAAATTAAATGAGAAAGCAAATTCTAGATAATTTTTTTACTGTTGACTTTGTTTTAAACCGCAAAAGATTTCTTATTTGTTTTAAATACAACTTACTGTAATTCAGTCAAAGTGAAAATAAAAATCATGATCTTCAGCACCAAATATTCTTTTAAAATGCTGTTAAACACTTATGGCGTGATAATATTTATTTAATCATTTATTTTGAGTATGAATTAACGTCGGTACACAGGATATGACAAGAAAACTAAGCATATAAGGCATTTAATATGCACGTACAAATTCAAAACAAAAATCATTTATGAAATTCAAGACATATCTAAGAAATCTTTACGTTAAGTGTTTATAAATCAACAGTATAAAACACTTAGCAGGCATATGACTTTAAAAGTTGTCTGTTATTACCCAGCCAGCCCCAGCACATCGAGTGTCGAATATTATTTTCAAATATGCTTTTTATAAAACAGAAAATATCCATTATAAAATGTAGGAAGGAAACTTTAACTAATGGGTATTTTGTAATTTACATATAAATGAAAGTAAGTTTTCGGAAACATTCTGAATGTCTCGCTGAAAAATACTAGTAGTTGTACGTGGGAGTCAGAGCCATTGCTAAGACTTCGTTTAGTTGTAGTGGGGGGGGGGGAGAGATGTCGATGAACTGCCAAGTAAAATATTTTTTTTTACCAACTTATTTATTTTGTATCAACTATATTACCAACTTTTTACTTTTGCCGATTGGGTTTACGTAATTTGACAAGTGTGCCAGAAATAGAAAGTAAATTATAGTTTTCATTAAAAATTTTTACCGAGTTTGCTTACTATGTATCTAATTTTGCCAAGTTTAATACATTTTTGAGTGTTAAGGGGGATTAGCAAGGGCCCTGGATCTGCTAATTAATCCATGAGTTCTAGAGTGTTTTATTCATTATTATACTAAATATTTGTAATATATAAAATGGGAGATGCTCTGTATTAGAAACATTTAGTATAAATTCTATTATATTCTGTATAATTCAGTAAATGAAGTGATAGAAACATTTGATTTTACTGATATATATATATATATATATATATATATAATGTATAAAGCTGTGAGATTTAGGGATCGGCCCCTGTTTTTAAGGGGCCCCGGGCTGTTGCTCCTCTTAATCTTATGATAGTCGGATTCTGATGAAACTCACAGACCCTACGAACTGCATACATCAATTCTATATGCTATAGATAAGAAGCAGAAAAAGGAGGCTCTCTACTTTACAATGTTTAAATTAGGATAGTTAGGATGTTTAAATTGACTAGTCCCCTTATGCGTCCAGCGTTGCTTCCTAACTTTAGTCTTTCAATGCTAAAGTGCGGAAGCAATGCGATTATTTGAAATGAAAAATTGATGAAACATAACTGATGCAGATCCCATAAATTGCATCAATCCATAATCACCCCACAAGCCTCCGCGTAAGGCAACGTTGAGCGCTCTATTTATAAATCGAAAAGACCAGAAAAACTATTTCGTTTGCATAGATCAGCCTTTCTTAAAATGTGTTCCACTTTTAAAGTTTAATATCGCTTAAAAATCACTTATCAACACCAGTCAAAACATTGTCTATGTATAAAGACAGGGAAAAAAAAAATGAGCGGCGAAATCTGGAAATTTCTTGTATTGTCAATGACATTTTGTCTTTTTTTTTTTTTTTTTCCAATGGCAAAGGCAAGACAAGGGAAAGAAGTAAAACATTAAGAAAAAATAAAAAGATAACAAGAAAACTGTAAATAGCTGCGCGATAAAATTTCATGCTCAAACGTTGAATTTCCCAATTTTCCATTATTGTTATTGCATAAATAAATATGTACTTTTTAAAAACCCACCCGCCTCCCCCTCTAACACCTTACTTCTATTCCATAGCAGTGACAGAAACGGATTATTGAAATGCTGTATGTAAATATACTGCAACAGAAAAAGAATGTGGAAGCTCTACTGTTTTTCGCGGATCAACTTGCGGTGCGGGCGGCAACCCCTAGCGTGCAGTGTATAACAGCGGGAGAAACGACTCTTGCCGAAGGAGTCTGACTGCACGCCAAATCGCCAGAGAGCACTTTAATCCGCCCTGCCCAGCGTCTCGTTTTGCATCAAAGCAGCACATGGTTTTGCACAAAGCGGGTTTTGCATGCCTTCCTTTCCTCCATAACGCTCGCTTGGTACGCCTTTATTGCGTTGTGATTTAGGATTTAATCTTTGATTAAATTTATTTAAGATCAAAGAAGTTATAAAGCGTATTATAGATACGCTGCCGCAATTTAAATTTGTTATTGACGATGAATCATAACATGTTACTATTAAATCTGACATGAATTCAGAGGAAGATGCCGAAATGTTTCTGGGTGAAGTGATGAAGCACACTAACACTGAAAAGTGTACTTTTCCAAAAAACATTTGAAGAGGTAATGTTATATTATATATATATATATATATATATATACAGGGGCGTAGCCACGGGGGGGTTTAGGGGGGTCATAACCCCCCCCCCATGAGGAAATTTTTGCCATACAAATATTATATTCTTCACTCCCTTATCATACACATGTATGCATATATGTGAGTTGCAGTAGTCGTAACCAACCCCATGAAAAATTTCTGGCTACGCCCCTGTATATATAGAAGTATTGACTGTGAATGTAAAAGTTTCGGAGGTTAATTCCCAGTTTATGGTGCTTCTTGGCGATTTTCCAAAAATCGCCAATTTGGCGCGTTTTCCCGTCTTGTCTCTGGGAGCCAAGATGCTCCCAAAGACACTACCGGAAAACGCACCCAAACTAGCGATAAATACACAAAATAAGCAAATTAAAAAGCATAAATATTGAAGTTTTAAACAACAAAAATTATTGTACTTACATAACTTGTTGAACAACTGATTTTTTATTTTATTTAAATAATCATATTCGTCGTCTCATAAGTCATAGTGGTTTTTTTTTTTTTTTTTTTATGTTTGTGGATACTATTTTAGAAGCGATTTTCTGTAATCTAAAACGAATTTTAAAATCTAAACACTAAACCATAAACCTAAAATCAAAACACTAATCATAAACCATTCAGGTAAAGCAACTTTCTGAAATCTAAAACCGATTTTCTGAACTCTAAAATTTTCTTTTAGCTGCAATCAGTCGTTGTTTCGTAATCCATTCAAGAAAAAGAGATTTTTTGAAATCTAAAATGAATTTTCTAAAATCTAATGCTAAAATTTTTCGTTTAGCCACAACCATACACCACGCAATTAACGGAAAAGAATTAGTTTATCCAAAAAAACGGATCCGAAAAATACGAGTACAAGGAACCGAAAACTTTGTCGTTAACCCCTGGGAGTTTCCATAAGAAATGGCTTTTGGAATTCAAACCAACCGCCGCGCATGCGCTCCGTTAACACAACGTATCAAAACGTTCTCGAACCAAAACTAAAATATACCATAATATGATTCTGCTCCCATACAAACACAGCTGCGCATGCGTTAAATCGAAGAAGCGAAACGAGGTAACTCATGTAAAGCAATACTAACAACATTGACTAAAACATCTCACAAGTGCTTACATGTACTTATAGATTCGGTTAAGTAAAACTTAATTACTTTTTATGTGAGGGGGGGCTGTGCCCCCCCTCAACCCCCCCCTTTCTTTTTTTAGTAGAATAAATTTAATAATGTGAACAAATAAGAGTCCCGTCAGAGGCAAAAACGCGCACTACAGAAACAAAATGGCGGATTTCCACATGGTTGCCAGAACGCAAACTAAAGTCGCCAAGGTTGCCAGAATATACCTATTATCGCCTTCTTGGCGAAGAAGCACCATAAACTAGGATTCAGCCATTTAATTTTATTACAATACTATCACTTTCACAAATATCTTAACATTCATTCAAATTTTGTTCATGTGTATTTAAAAAAAAAGGTTAGCCAAAAAAAAAACAAAAAAAAAAAAACGCATACAATTAGCCAAGCGCTAAAAAAAACACCATCATTTACAATATTTTATGAGCTAATAATGCAACACATAAAATAAAAAGCTGAAACAAATTGTAAAGATGCAACATATGAATAAATAAAACGACGTAATACTTTACCTTACAAATGTAAATATGTCTGCAAATATCCACGATCTCCAAAGTACAAAGCCTCTTCTTCACTGTAAACAATCTAATATTGACGATCACTTCGGATAATGAGTGGTCTGAACCAGTCATTATAAATTCAGCAGTTTTTCCGGGTACGTTAAAGAAAATGATTGCCGTTCTGTGAGCTTGCATACCGTTTAATGATCATGATGGAATATAATGATAATCACTAGGAATAATGATCATTATAAAGAGTTTGCATATAGGGGTTAAATATAAGATCCGACCGGGCGGATCTTCTCAAACTTCCGACCGGAGATTATCTCCCTATTCAGATGTAACACTTAAGACGGGCGGATCTCATGACGTCAGGGTCTTAACTTTGGACGTCAATCAGGCGATGTTCAGTAGAGTGTTATGGAATGTGAATGATTTCGACCAATCAGAGTGGCTATTGGACGTGTTTACATGTGACGTCACACGAAACAACAGGGGAAAGGAAATAAACAAACATTGATATACTGTGTTGTTGAATATATTTTAGCATGAGAATGGATCCAGTGTTCATTTTAAGAAATAAGATTGAGAGATTGACTTCAGGGATTAGTTTCTTTTTTTTTTAATTTTCGAATTGTATCAAGCTTATTAAGGATTATGGGATTAACATACTGTTTGTATCTGTACATCACAAGTCTTGAATTTTAGGGGGCAATTGCACCCCTCCCCCCTTGCCTGTTACACCTGTGCATTTTAGGTTTTCAAAGCCTCGATTTGAAAAAGTTTGTGTCCTAATGTTTCGTAATAGCTTCTGTTTAAAGCTAAAAGAATGCTCATGTTGTTCTGCTTTTAATTAACATTACTTCATGAACATTCTTTTGGATATATTCTCTGCACTGCTCTGCTCTGCTAAATTCTTAGCTGGCAAAATTCATAAAAGTATGTGGTAAGTAGTAATGAAGCATGAAAGTAGCATATTTTCATGATTCTAAAAGTAAACTTAAAGTACTAGTATACAATTATTTTTTAATATAGGTAACATGTTTATTCAAACTATTTTTTTTTTCCCATGCTTTAAGCTTCCTTTGACATGCATGAGATTTACATTTCACACAGTGTATATGTTCCTACCAATAATGTGTAACAGATATATATACAGGAGAAATTCAGTTTTTTTTTTCTATTACCATTTCAGTATATATTAATTTCTAATCTAAATAATTGCTCTCCCCTTTTTTTGAGGGGCCCCGGGCTGTTCCCCTTTGCCTGTGATAATTGGGCTCTGACTTTAAATAGAACTCTATATTAATAAATTGTTTACGTTAGTACACCAAATCTTTTCTCCATAAAAAAATGTTGAGACTCTATTACATCTATAATTTTCTGATTACCTTTCACTATACCAAAATTTTTACCGATAAATTTTGCTAATGTCATATTATAAATTAGAAGGTGTTAATAACTGTCTTACTTTCTGTGGTTACATTCTAACATAGAATGCCTCACCATGGCATAATAGTTATG